>JANHFT010004914.1:264787-275108 GCA_032467955.1 Pseudoxenodon macrops
GACAGACAGACAGACAGACAGACAGACAGACAGACAGACAGACAGACAGACAGACAGACAGATAGATAGATAGATAGGATAGGATAGATAGGATAGAGAGGGAGGGAGGGAAGTGACCTTACTTCATCCACTCCTGCCAGAGATGGAAAATGACTTGATCCTCACCACATTTACAGCCGCTAAATGAAAGACTGACAGTTCCTAAAGTATGGGGGAGATGCAGTATCTCCCTAAAGGCAATTCAGTTTAAAGGAATTTACAGCTCCTTACTTTGTGAAGAGTCGTACATGCATTCTGCGGCACTCACTAGCCTGATTTCATCACATTAATAACTTTAATTTAATGCCTTGGTGTCTTAAGTCAGGAAGTGTTCTGAATTGTAAATTGTCATCAAAGAGCTATTTAAATATTTATATGGAATAAATTCAAGGCTACAGCCTTATATTTCAGATATACCTTTCCAGGATAACAACTGAGCGTATGCAGTGAGCTTTCTGAGCAAACATGGATAGGTTTGCACTGTTAACTTACTAAATGTATTTAAGAAGATATCCTTTGTTCTTTGGAAATGAAACACAATTGATCTTTTTCTTCCTTTATTTTTTGGCCTCAATATTGTTCCCTCCTCCAAATGTACCGCAGTAAAAGAGGTGGGGAATTATCCCAAACAAGAGAATGAATCTTGCACTGGAACTAGATCTCTCAATTTCCCAGCAACACAATCCTTGTTTCAGTGGACTGAGGGAAAGATTGGAAAGGGCTGTGGGATTAAAAAGAAAGAAAAAAGAAGAAGGAACAAGATCAGTTTGTGTGGCTTCTCTTTTCCTTGTGGTTATTATTCTCCTCAGTGTTTGCCAACCTTGGTAATGCTAAGATTTGTGGACTTCAACTCCCAGAATTCCCCAGCCAGCATGGGGAGTTGAAATCCATACATTTTAGAATTGCCAAAGTTGATAAACACTGCTTTAAAGTCTTCATTGGTTGAAACCCTTAAAACATATTTTAATATATGGAGGAATAGCACTGGAAAAGGAATTTTTAAAAAACCTGCCCATCCTATCCTTACAAAAGCTTCTTTAAAGAAAACCAATATTTTCTTCAAACTGTAATACCTCAAAAACTATTTAATAAAAATAAGGGCAGTTTTTTTTTAAAAGGCAGATGCAAATTCATGACAAGCAGGCTATTTTTTCTTCAAATATAATTATTCCACATAACATAAAACAACGCCCCAGATTTCTTAAGACGTACCAACAGTATTTTGAAACAATATACGGTAAGTTCTATGGTTGTTTGGGCTGAATTAGATGGCAGCATTTAGTCTGGCTTAGTTGAACCTGAACTCAGATCTGGTTAGTACTTGGAAAGGAGCCCACCAAGAAAGTTGGAAAATTGAAAACACATCCTGGAAGAAGACAGTGGGAAATTACTTCTGTGAAATTGCATGCTTCTGTTCACAAGACAAACCAAGACTGATCTCAAAAGTGACTGAAGTTGTAAGTGAATTGCATTTTTTCCAAGACTGAATACATTCCTGCTGCTGCTTTAGCCAGTTTTAAAAGTGTTAAACATGATTCTGAACCAGAGATTGATTTAGATTATATACAGTTCATCAAGCTTTCTCTTCTGTGCCACACCTTATCATTTGCTACAGTGTAGGTCTCCCTTATAAATGAAACTCTGTATATTCCGTATTTCTAAAAAGAGTGGTGAAAATGGATTGTTTTTTTTAAAAAATTACTGTTTTAAGATGTGCTGGCCTGAAAATGTAATAAATAATACTTGTTATATTTGATGAAAGCACCTTGAAATCTAGCAAAGAGGGGATCAGTGAAGCTTTGCACTGGATAAACATACAGATGCTACACCTTATTAATTTATATTAGTTCTTTTTTAATATTTCCAGTTGCTGGCTATCTCTTGAAGGTGGACTTCTCTATGCTTTTGTTGGACCTGCAGCTGCTGTTGTCCTGGTAAATATTTCTGACATTTTTAGTAGTCATAAATAGATGAACAATTAGAAAAAAGAAAAACAGAAAAATGTACTGTATACATTTGTTACATACTTTATAACGTTTGCATATTTTTATACATTTAATATGTGTGCAGTTTTATTTGTGAAATAGGATTGTGTACTGGTTTTTTTCTGTAAGAGATTAAAATCTATAAAAAAATATTAGAATACTTAGAATACAAGTATGACTTATTGCTTGTATTATGAAACTACCTTGTGTTTATACCAAAGACTTTAATTACAAAACAAACATTCCCACCTTAATAAATTTCTGTCCATGCCTTTCAGAAGGTCCTTCCTCAGTCAGATGCCCCCCAAAACTATTAGACTTGAAATTCCATAATCCTCTGTCATCACAGGAATAAGGGAGATGAAGTCTGAACTAGCCACTCTTGAATAGGAGCCTTCCTCTTTTAATTAGTGAAAAAAACTTCTATATTATTTTGTTTATGACATAAACTCGATAATGAGTCGATCTATTAAACTATTCTTGTCCTCCAGATTCAAACAAACAAACAAGGGTTTGCCCATTCCATCTGGTCAATTTATTCAAACAGCAGTCATTTGCTGCACACAGTTGTGTTAGTGTATGTACAGCTGTAAATAAAAGACTTATTATGAAGCAATCCAATGCCCAGAGAGAGTTTCAGCCACTCCTGAGCAAAGGGGAGTCTGAGCACAAATCGCAACCTGTGAAAAGGTAACAGTTATCTCAGCAAAATCACCTAGTTTTCATGTGCTTAAATCTCCAAGTACACAGAACAAAATGATGAGTAATTGTTTGTGTGAGTACACCTTAGGCCATAGTCATTTCAGGGTTATGTAAAAATGCTGTTTGAATTTAGCTGACAAAATAGTACTGCTGACATTCCATCACTGGGCTCAATCTAAAGATGCAGCTTCCTTGATATCTCTTATATTTTCTCTTGGCAGAGATGCAGGAAAAGATTAATAGTAGAACCCTCTGCAGCCAGGTTTTTTAATGGGATGCCCAACTACCACTTTTTTGAGTGCCCTGTTTCCCTGAAAATAAGACCTCCCTGGATAATAAGACCAATCAGATTTTTGAGCTCATGCACTAAAATAAGCCGTCCCCTGAAAATAAGCCCTCTCCAAAACACAGCAGCAGCCATGAGGTCACCATGCTCACCGCCTCCTGCACCCCAAAAATAATAAGACCTCCCTGAAAATAAGGCCAAGCACTTATTTCGGAGGTCAAAAGAAACACGGTAGTTATAACTTTATTGTTCATCAGAATAAGCTGGCATTTGTAACATTATAACTTAAGGAAGCATGCTAATTTGTCATAAAAAAAAGGGCCATCAAATCACGTGTCTTTTAAATTTCTAAACCATTTTTGTTTTGTAACAGTATATAATAGCAATAGCACTTGGACTTATATATGGCTTCACAGTGCTGTTTACAGAGTCAGCATATTTCCCCCCAACAATCTGGGTCCTCATTGTATCAACCTCAGACGGATGGAAGGCTGAGTCAATCTTGAGCCTGGTGAGATTCGATCTGCCAAATTGCAGGCAGCTGGCAGTCAACAGAAGTAGCTTGCAGTACTGCACTTTAACCCCTGCGCCACAGCGGCTCCTGATGGAATTTCCCATCAAAATTATTGTGAAGAATATCTGTGGCAAAGTGGACTCCTTGGTTTTTAGAACTTTAAAAGGATAGCGATAAAAAGATGCAAAGAATACATTCAACTTCTCTGCATTCTTAAAATAATTCTACTGATTCCTCCATTTTCTTTTAATCCATCTGTTGCAAATTTCTTGAGACAATGTTAGGAGTTTCCCATTTTCAAAGATAAGGGGGATAGAGCCTCCCAGATTTTCTTTTCTGTTGTAGCACCAAAAAATTTTGAATACTCTGCCATAAAAATTTGAGTAGTCCCCGACCTTATTAGATTTTACAATTTTTTTAAAAACAAAACTGTTCAAGATAGCTTTTGGCATTTGAATGTGACCATCTAGTTATTTATTTCTTGGAGTTTTTGCTGTTTTTTTTCTATATATATATATTTATTTTGTGACCATTTTATTTGATCAACACTGAATATTATATTACTTGCAAAAGAGCAGGCCAAGGTTAAATATAAATAAATAAGTAAATAATAAGGAAAATAGTATTTGTGAAAGAATCTGAAAAGAGTGAATTTCATGCAAAAATGTTTTAAATCTTCAAACCAAAGATATCGTGGTTAAATTAGATCAGCCAGATGACTTATAATTACTTGGGGAGTAATAAATGTCTGTCTTCATTCTACATAGCTCTTCATAACTAGAGTTATTTTTATTTAACACTGCAGTTAAATGTCAGCAGCAGTGTCATTCCCACGACTACCTTAGTTTGCTGTGCTCGAGCATATGCAGCTGCTTCTCCGCTGTGATGCTTTGTCAATTCCCTCTCCCGGTACATGATAACATCTTTCACATTTAACTGATCTCTGAATTCGCTTCACATTCCAGGCGGTCAAATTAAAGTCGCTCATTTAAACAAATCATAGAGAAAGCACAGAGAGTTGAGTGAATTTTAATAAAAATGAAAGGTTGTGTGGGCAGGAGGAGGTAAAATGCTTTCCTTTTTTTTCTTTCTGAGCATAGAAATCAGTACACCATGTACCTTTCCATTCCCTCTCAGAAACTAAAAGTATTTTCCACTTAAAGAAACAAGGGAGACAGAATAAAATATATTTCCCTATTATATCAAGGGCAAACTTACCATTTGATTAAATAGAGCTTGTTTATCTGCATGGGTGCCTTTAAGTCAATCTTGACAATTGGCAACTACCTGGACAAGTTCATGCAGTATTCTTGGCAACATTCCAGAAGTGGTTTGCCATTGCTTTCTTCCTAGGACTTTGGTGCAAAGTCACCCCATTGACCTTATGCCAGAAGCTGGAGTAGAACCCACAGCTTGGCACCTTTCTAACTTGGCACCAGAGGTGGGATTCTACCGGTTCTAACTGGTTCTCTAGAACCGGCTGTTAACTTTCTAAGCAGTTCAGAGAACCGGTTGTTAGAATAAATTTCCTTTTGTTTTTTTCCACCTTACAGGGTTCATTCTGTAAGGAATTACAACATTCCAGTTATTTAAAAAATTGAATCCTACCACTGCTTGGCACCTTAATTGCTACACCAACTGTTCTCAGATACACCTTTATTCATAGAAGAGCCCTGGGGTGCACTGGTTAGAATGCAGTACTGCAGGCAAACTCTGCCCACAGCCTGGAGTTCAATCCTGACCGGTTCAAGATTGACTCAGCCTTCCTTCTGAGGACCCAGATTGTTTGGAGCAATATGTTGACATTGTAAATTAAAATACTTAACATGAAAACCAATTGATGATTCAGATTCAAAATAAAATAAAAATTTCTCCTGAAGTAAAAAAAGGGGGAGGGGGAGACAAGACTTGTGCAAAACAAACAAAACCTGAAATTAAAGGGAACAAGAAAATAAATGGTTTTTTTTTAACTATCCCAGGCCAAAAAAACACCTCAAATGGTTTAAAGGTATTGTATACCCACAAACTCATATCCTAGACTTTTTATAGCTTCTAAATCCAAGATCACATTCCCAAACTTTATGAATAAATTAAATAGTTTTTTAAATACACAGCTAACATTTTTCTGGTTTTGTGGAAAATTAAGAATAGTGGATCTAATAGAGAGTTTTGCATTTCCATTTCAGATTGTTGGGCTAATCCAGACTGGGGGGGTCTTTAAATTGCTCCCAATCTGTGGTTTGGTTTTCTGTTTAGTAAATCAAATAAAGGCTACAGGTAAGAGTCAGAATGCTACAGACAACACATTATGACTTACAAGTAAGAAGTGATTAAATGTAAGCAGTCCCAACACAAAGATTAACAATTCAAAAAGAAATAAAACAAACAAGAAAGGAAACCAGGGAGTATTTGTTAATTGATTTCATTTTGCATAAATTTAGTATCATTCAAATGTATGGCACCACTTCAATTTCCAGAACTCTCAATATTGGTCATATTAACTGAGGATTTCTGGGACTTAATATTCATGAATCCTATCTGGAGTGGAGACATTTCTGCCTTTATAATAAATCAGGGACAGGCAATCTTTCTGAGTTACAGACTATGTGGAGCTTGGAAACTAAATGGTGGGCCAGTTCCAAAGTGGCTGCCATAGTACAGTGACTAAGGTCTTGGTGTGCTCTCTGTCATCCAAATTGCATTATTGCAGTTTTTCTTTTAACAGTTTAAACAACAATTTAATCTACTGAATCAGTAGATTCTGATAGAAGCTAAGGTAAGGTACATTGCCTGTCACAGAAGTCTAGCCTTTTCACATATTCTTCCAAGTATATTATTTGTTTACCAGCCTCTCATTTCTTTCTTCAGTTGCTCAGGCTCTGTGGTTTCTTATAATCTATATTTTAATTATGTGGGTTGGGCTCCCTTTGAATATCCTTTTCTTTTCACAAATTCTAAAGTATATTTCTCTTACAGTTTTCCCTGTTGACTGGTCAATTGCCAAAACTCTCCTCATCCTCTTTCTGAAATCTCTAATTAGTTATATTTTCTTTGCTAGTATTCTGCAGCTGCCTTCAGTTATATTGTTGATTATGGTTCTCTAGTTTTAATGGCCTTGGTTCCACTCACATGCATAATACAATATTGATTCCTGGCTCCTAATCCTCGGAATTTTCAGTACAACGTCTGCGGTTGTACTCATACCCTATTGCTTCTACCCAGGGTCCCTGATTCTTGGTTCCTGTATTATGTTTGAAATACTTATTAATTGTAATTAAACTTAGTTTACAGCAAAATCCATTCTTTCTGATATAAGGAAGGTCCCTTCAAATGCTGTTATTCTATATTCTATGTTCATATTTAGTCAACATATTACATTATTTTTAATGGAATTATCTTATTATTAAGCAAGCAGGTACAGACTTGTTAGGTCAATAAATATCACAATTAATTTTTCTGGATGTTTAAGGATGTGTTTGCTATTATATGCCAAAAGAAATAGCATCAACTTTTAAACTTTAAAGCTTGTTTGTTCCAGACTAGTTTCTTTCAGCAAATATTTTAAAAATTTAACAAAAACATTGAATTACCTATTTAATTTATAAATAATGTTTTAGATACAAAAGGGATATTTCAGTACAACAAACTTAACATATTGGGTAAATGTATTTAGTATTTGGTCTTTATCTATTTGGAGGGAAGAGGGGAGAACCAGCTTCCATGATTTTCAGTTCCAAAATAGTTTCTCAGTTTTGTGTGAAAAGGTGTAAACAGTATTTTTATAGCAGCAGAAGAATCTGCTATTGTTCAAAATTCAAACTATTTCAATAATATCTGGATCTAAATATTTACATGACTTTCACCGATTAGTATGATTTTCTTAAAATGTCAACAGCAAATGTATATTTCTTGAATGGGTGATTCGATGTCTTGACATTGATTATTTTTGATATATGAAAACATGATTGTTAGATAAAAACTATTGCCTCTTCTTTGGTTATTAAGAATTGAGCATGTACTGAATATTGAAAATATTGGTAGGAAAATGAACAGAGTCACATTTCATTCCATTCCGGTACCAAAAGTACCTGTACTTTAAATCTGTCATTACATTTCATCTTACTTCAAGTTTGTATTCAGTATTCTCAAAAATAAAATAGTTGCAAAGAGAAATAGGATAATTATCACATGCTGACTGTTTCTATCTCCATATTGAAAAATTTGATCCTGGCTGTTCCATTTTTTTCTGATCTTGTTCTCCTCCCCCCCCCCCCCCAAGTCATTTTATTTTATTTATTTATCATTTATTATTATTTTTGTCCTCCCATCTTGCCACAAGGACACTATAAATATCCATAATGAGAAACCAGGCAGATTTGCTTCAGGGTAACATTAAAAACCATAATCATGTTCGTTTTTCAAGTTTTGCTTTAGAATAGTCAGCCATATTTAATCTCATTAATTTCAGTATTTATTAATATGAAGTTTAAATAACAAACAACAATATCATGGTTTACACAACCCATCATATAGTTCCATTACCATCTAGAGGGTCATATTTTTCATTGTCACTCTTTTCTAGAACTGGGGCATGTAACTTGTGTCTATAAAACAATTGCTTGAATATTTAGATTTTTCTTACAGATCATCATTTTCATAGTAGGCTTTTGAAATTTAAATTTCAGTTGCATAATTATTATGTTTTACAATGTAAATGGAATAAATTACAATATTAAAAATATAAATTTCCATCCATGATTTCTAAATAAAAAAACTTATATCTTTTTACAGGAGGAAATAACCTATAACTTGATGGCAAACCTATGGCATGCGTGCCACAGGTGGCACATGGAGCCATATCTGAGGGCACATGAGGCATTGCCCTATGTTAGCTCCAGGCTGTTCTTTCTTTCATTTCCAACTGTAGAGATAACAAATAAGTTTTTGAGGATAAATTGCAATCTTACAGAATCTCAGTCTCTACTCAGCAATTCTTAACTTTGAAGAGTCAACCAGGGGTAAAGTATCTGCTCAATGTAGATATTTTATGTTAGACATGTTAGTAGGAAGGCATACACATTTCAAAATATATAATAAAATAATAAAATAAAAGAATAATAAAATAAATTAAAAGAATAATAAAATAAAATAATAAAAGTTACGATATACGTACTATATTACCTAACCTGGGTTATATAATTAGCACAAATTTTCATTCCCTTCATTTTCAGAAAAGTAATAAGTTGAGCTAACATATAAAATTTATTAATCTATATACATTTCATTTTTTTAATTTGTAATGCTGAGGAATCCACAATGTACCAGTTTTGCCATTTATACCATTTATATTATTCTTTTTTTTTAATGTATGTTTTTTATTATATACTACCACTAAATGATATGTTTTGTTCAGTAATAAAATACATTTAATTGAATGCTGTATCTTTAGTTTTGATATCCTAATAAATGATATATACTATTCCTTTAAAACCATATGCTAATTGACTATAAATTATTGTATTTTTTAACCAGCATGGAAAATAATTTATTATTATTTCCTAATCTTGTCACTAGGTGACTCCTACATAAAAGGCTAATAGTGTTTCACTTGTGTCTGAAATCTATAGTCACCAGAAAATCACACAGAATTCCAACTGAATTTTTAATGGGAACAGATATCAACCATCTTTTTAGCAATCTTAAATGGTGATACTTTTTAAAAAACCACACAGGCATTCTTAGTTCCACAAGAAAGATCATTTGACTTCTCCGTCAGTGTAAAAAAATAATCACACCAATCAATTGTGTGCAAATTCTATATATGTGAAACAGTATAATGATTTGCTCTGTATAATAGTATAATGATTTGCTCTGCAAAGATTTAAAGTGTGGCATTAACTCAGCATCCTAAGTAAATAGGATGATCTAGTGATTTGTATCTAGTGATTTTTGAATCAGCATTTCCAGTTTTGGGGAAGGGTTGACAAGCAAATTTCACAACCTGCAACTATAATCCTCATATAGTATAAAGCTTTCAGTATTTACTCAAAAGTAAATCCCATTAGATTGCACTAAGGATTATATTCTAAAGATTTGTTAAAATTATAAGTGAGCAATATTTTCCACTGTGGTGCAAATTAAATGAAATAGAAATAAATAAAATAAGATAGAATTCCAGACATGCATATTTCTAAAATAATAAGAATAAAGATAGTATTAAAAATTGATTTTCCCTGCAGTTCTACTTTCTTTCACTGACATAAGAAATAGGAATAATTAATGGGCTGGGTTGCTTCCCTCCAGGGATGAAAATAATTAATCCATGGAAAATGAAGGCCTTTATGTACTACAAATTTAGTTTACTGTCATCTTCAATGGAAAAGTGTTTGAAATAGTTTTCTTGATAAGTATCCAGACCAGTTTATGAAGTTTCAACAAACTTTGGAATTTATATACAAGACCTAAGGGTAATACAGCAAGGCTAGTTTGCTGTTGAGTTTAAGGAAACCGGATTAAAAAGTTGGTAGGCTGTAAATTCTTATCCTAGTTTAGGTACAAACCCTGTCAGGTTTTCAAAGTTTTTTGTTGTTTTTTGCAAAAAGTTTTTTATTTTCCATAGAATTCATTTTCACATTTCACTTCCATATGTAATTTTTTACATATTTTAATACAAATTTTTCATCACAATATCTTCCTCCAGCTACACATTTTAGTACAGATTTTTCTTCACAATATCTTCCTCCCGCTTCTCCCAAAGCTTACAACATCAGTTGTCAGAGTATACAATGAAATTTT
>JANHFT010004914.1:275208-312713 GCA_032467955.1 Pseudoxenodon macrops
CTAGTTGACTTCTGACTATTTTATAAGCCCTTGCTGGAATTTTACAACTTTTTTCCTGTTTTTTCATTGTTTATTATCAAATTTTAAATTATTTTTTAGCTGTAATGATAATATAATAATAAGGGATGCGGAGGCTCAGTGGCTAAGACACTGAGCTTGTCGATCAGAAAGGTCAGCAGTTCAGAGGTTCGAACCTCTAGCGCCACATAATGGAGTGAGCTCCTGTTACTTGTTCCAGCTTCTGCAACCTAGCAGTTCGAAAGCATGTAAAAATGCAAATAGAAAAATAGGGACCACCTTTGGTGGAAAGGTAACAACGTTCCGTGCCCCTTCAGCGTTTAGTCATGGCGGCCACGTGACCACGGAGACATCTTCGGACAGCATTGGCTCTTTGGCTTTCAAACGGAGATGAGCACTGCCCCCTAGAGTCGGGAACAACTAGCACGCATGTGCAAGGGGAACCTTTACCTTTACCTTTATACTATAAATTTGGTCTTTCTAGCTTTTTTCTTTTCTTAAAAAAAGAGCCTTGATATTTATCTCTTAATTTTTGATGGGAAAATTCCCTTTTCTTTAAGCCTGGGGGTGTGGTGTGGTGGGAGGGGTAGAATATCCTTTCCCTGTGGAAGCAGTTTCACTTAGCTGCTTCTTTCATTCATTTTCCATGCCTCTAAAAAGAGATAAAATATTTTGGGCAGCAACTGAAAAAAGAATGCCCTCCAACTTACGGATTTTATTTGAACACATAAACAAAAAATTGGATGGGTCAAAACAGATATGCAAACACAAAATAATATCTAAAAGCAGGAATAACAGCTGGATCTGATTTGCAATTTGACGAATTGGAATCTGATATGTTATTGTCAGATCTGAAGAAAAAAGTGTTTAGTTTGAAAAATATAACCTGCCATAAAGGATTGAAAAGAATACAGATATAAGAAATGTTGAGATAATGAATATGATGAAGGATGGGCTGCACTTTCTTGAGAAGAGGAATGTTGTACACTCAGAGAGAATTGTTCAACAATGTATGTTGCAAAGATGTTTACAACACAGACTTATGAACTTTGAATTGATGAGAAAATTCCCAATTAAAAACCTAAAGAAAGATTTCACTATTAAGAACCAAACAAGAGTATTTGATCCTGGACTGATCAGAGATAATAATCGGGTTATTTGTGGTAAATAAAAAACTGTGTAGACTTTCTACAAGTAAATTACAATAACACACTGTTAACAGAACGCTTTGAACTTTTAACTGCGCTGTTGTTTAACCTGTTAACTATTTGTTCTTTCATATGTGTAATATAAAATAGGTCAACTGGGTTGCAAATAGGTGTAGAAGCTTATAAATTTTGGACCCACTTTGCAAGGGGGGAAGCTATTATTATTGCAATAGATTTGTCAGAGTCCAACTAGGATGGGTAATATGAGTTTTTGTCTTTTTTAAAAAATCACGTTTTGTCAATGTTTTTCTTTTCTTTTCTTTTGTCTCTGCTTAATTTTTGTTTGTTTTGGGTTTTGTATTTTAACTTTTTTAATAAAATTAATTGTTGCAGGAAAAAAAACCTCTATGGTCTGAAATCCATACAGGTAATCCTCGTGTTAATACCACTCATTTAGAGACCATTCAAATTTATGATAGTGCTGAAAAATGTGACTTAGCAAGGACAGTACTTGGGTACAATTCAGTCAATGACTGAATAATATTATTTGGACTAATAAGAAAGAATTTGACAAGTTTTTGATCAGGTTTAATCTTAAATCAACAGAATATGCAAGTAAAATGTGCAACTTGTTGGAAACTGGAATGCCAAAAATGAAGAAATATTAAAAACACAGTTGGATTGTATAGTTTAGGAAATTAAAATGAAGCAAGAGGTGACATCAATTTTTCTAATCAATTACTTTCTTAACTGCTACATAATCTTCCAACAATCAAAACGGTGTACACACACACACACACAGTATTGGATGGAGTACACAGAAATCTGTGCCTTTAATTCTATTGGTACAAAAGGTAAAAAAATTCAGGTATAGTAACAAAGACATTGCCAGGGGCTGACTATGTAACAGATCACAAACTGCACCTTTTTTGCAAGTTTCATTCTAGCAAAAGTGGAAGAAGAAAATCAATCCATTTCTATGACGTGATCTTGAGAAAACCCATACCATTTTCAAGAACAACTTCAAGAAGTGTTTTGAAATCCTGAACCTTTTTGATAGAGAACCAGAGGAACTATGGGATGAAATCAAAAAAGTAGCTAAAGATGAATATGAATAGAAACAGCCAAAGATCAAGAAACAACAGAAAGCATGGTCAGAACAAAACACGGAAATTGCTGTGAAGAGAAGCAAAAGCCAAGAAAGACAAAAATATCAGGAAAGAATTTAGGAGAATTATGAGAAGAGATAAGTACAATAGTACTATTATAAGAACATATATAAATAGAAAAACAAGAAAAATCATCCAAAAGATCTTCAAACTCAGAAGGAGGTTGCAAACCATTTATCAGTACAGGTAGCTTTCATTTAGCAACTACAATTGGTCATTAGGTGGGGTGTTGTTAAGTGAAATTGAGACTGTCCTTTTAATATTACTTCAGCTTTCTCCTTTGTTTTACAAGCCTGCAAAGAATGGAAATGTAAGGATTGGTATTCAAAATTGCTTTGAATGTTAGTGATACTTACAACAATCTTTGAATGATGGTGATGCAACCAAAAATCTCTGTATAAGGACTAAAAACATGCTAAAGAACACCAATGGACAGATGGTAACTGATTCAAATATGATCTATAGAATATATATGTCAATTGTACAATGTATTTAGAAGATATTTCCTCTAGTACTAGAACTCCAGTCACCATCAACTTAGAAGGCTATAGGAACTGATGCAGTATCTACAGAATATGACAAGCAACAGAAGTAGCATCCATAAATGTTCCATCCAAGCTATGTCAGGAAATCCAGAGTGTCCAATAAATTGAAAGAAGTCAGTTTACATATTGTATTAATACCAAAGAAATAGATTTAACAAAAGGTACAAATTATAATACATTATCCTTAATTTCACATGCTAGTAAAATAATGTTTAAAATCATCCAATGCAGATATGGAAAGGAGATGCCAGATCTTCAAACTGACTTTAGAAAATCCTAAGGAACAAAAGGCATTATTGCTCATGCATGCTAGATAACTGAGAATTAAAATGATAATTTATTGGTTAGAGAAAGCCTTTCTATTATGTCAACCGCATTAAGCTGTGGATTGTGATTAGAGAAAATGGGAACCTAGACTATCTTATTGTCAGAATTAAGAAAGCAATGGTTTTTCTATGACATTCAATGGAAGCAAAAGTTGGACTGTTCAAGAAGCAGATTAATTTTTTTTGACATATTTGAACTTTGGGGTTGGAGAAGACTCTCAAGGATACTATGAGTAACTAAGAAAACAAACAAAATGGATAACTGAACAAACTAAAGTTCAGAATTCTCATTCCAGGCACAAATGACCAGGCTTAAATACTCATATTATGAATACATTATGCAAAGACCTAGCACTCTTGAGAAATCTTTAATGCTGAGAAAGGTGGAAGGGAAGAAAAGAACAGGAAGCCCAGCAGCAAGATTGATAGACTAATTAAACAGTGTCAATGGGTACACTGTTGGAAAAACTAAAGGACCAGAATGAAACAGATCATCCTGGAAAAAATCTACCTATTTGGTTGCTAGGAGTTGATACCAACCTGATGGCACATAATCAATAAATGATTTAGAAAAATACCAAAACTTTGATTCTGCTTAAATTTATGCCCTACGCAGAGAATTGTTAAAGCAAACATCCCACATGGCTGACACATTTTAAAGTGTTGCTGAAGAAAGAAAAATAGGAAAAGTGCAAAATACATTTGTTCTCTGGCTGCAGTTATGCTTGTAATGGCAATAAATCAATGCTTAGTTTTTAAATATGAATTTAAACAGTGTAAGAAATGTCACCACTTACTGAAACTTCCTTTCTACGTTTAAAGAATGAAAGATGTTGCCTTTATTAAACAGTGATGAAATTTATTCCTCCATATATTGTTATTTTTATTATTAAATGTTTTGTTTAATAATTCTGTGCTATATTTTTAATATTCTAATAGTTTGAATTATTAGAATTTCAAAATTCTAAAAATTGCCTAATTTGTTGTTTTCTATTGATATGTTTTGCAGCGATAAAACAGGTCCAACTGTGCTAATACACTTGTGTGAGCAAGTTTTTACAATTTTGGAGTATAAAACCACCCTTCGGCTTTGAATGACATTTTGCAAGAAGCATAATCTCAAAAGTGAGCAGACTAAACAAAACTAAATAGCCCACTACTGACCTGCTCTCTGCTGAAAGAGGAGCCAATAACCACACCAGATTGGAGAGTCCACAAGTAGACCAACACTTTGCGATTCCTCTTTAGACAACAAAAGGACTGGGATTGTCCACAAGTGCTCCAGACAGTTTTTCTTTTTGAGGAGACCACAAAATAGCAGCATCCGGCATGCTTGGAGCACTGGGAGATGAGATAATGCTATTGTAGCCCAAACCTAAGTTCAGAACCTTTAATAAGGACACAAGTTTGCAGGCTTCTCTTCTTAATCATTTTTTGAAATTGTTAATTGTACTGCACTGTAGAGAATGAAAATCTATAGTGGATGCTCTCTATTTAAGATGGAAAGATCAAAATCTTCAGTTGATAGAAAATGTAAGTAGATAGAGAAAGTCTCCATTGTACATAAAAGGACTGAAAGTAGCCTGTGAATGATTCCTGTTTATATTTTCTGGAATAAGAACCACTGAATTCAATGGAAGTTTATACAGAATAAGCATACATTGCTTTCTTTGCTTCTTAGCCCAGCACAAAGGTCTCTATCAAGACATTTCCCTGTTGCAGACAGAAGAATCTCATTATTCAGTTTTTCTCAGTTTAAATAGAGTAAACTGAGCTAAACTGATCAATTGTGCAATCACCAATGAATATTTCCCTGGAAACTAGAAATACCTAGTAAGTTTGGCAGTTCTAAGAGTAGGCATTCATTGATTTTTATTTTCTGGCCCCAGGTTTCCAATCTTTCCGTGTATCTATTCCGGACTTGTGTATACATGCAGATAAGAGACCAAGTAATTTTGCAAATGCGATGCCTATTTTACAGGCAATTAACTTCAATACTCAATGTTTTTATAATAGTTTTATTTTTTTTCACGTGCATTTACACACTCGCACACTCAAAATTGTCTGAGGAAAAATCTTCAAGCATGTATTTAATACAACCCTAGTTTATAAAATAGAGATGATAAGATGATCTTCATAAAGATTTTAATTTTTTAAAAAGGAATATCTTTAATTTAGGTCCCCTACTTTTTGGATACTTGGGGCAAAATTGTTTAAAAAGTTATTTTTACATCTACATTTATAGTTATATTTAATAGTTTTAATGTATTTAAATATTACCATAAACATGAGTTTCAGTCATTCACTTAAATAATATTTATGATCATACAGGGTCTTACTTTCTTTTGACCCCCAAAATAAGTGCTTGGCATTATTTTCGGGGAGGTCTTATTATTTTTGAGGTGCAGGAGGTGGCGAGCATGGTCACTTCATGGCTGCTGCTGTGTTTTGGGGAAGGGTTATTTTTGGGGGACAGCTTATTTTAGCGCATGCGCTCAAAAGCCTGATTGGGCTTATTATCCGGGGAGGTCTTATTTTCAGGGAAACAGGGTAGATATGAAAACCTATATAACAATATATTCCCATAACACTGAACTGGGATAATCATATAATTGCCCTGAATTTGTTAATATAAACTTAAAATGATTTTTTTTTGATTGGCAGTTGTATCTATTGATTATAGTTCATGTCATCATTCATTTTATAGTAAAAAATCTCTATAACTATATAACAACTTTAAGTATTTCCAACATGTGCAGTTTAGGAAATACATCAGTTAATTATGCCTAATAACATATACAAATGTTTTTGAAATCACCATATTATCAGACAACATTAGGCTAAACTCTGCAGCAGCCAAAGAAATTTGAATATAAATGTGAAGAAAAAATAGCTTGGTAATATTTGTCATTGACAACATAGCAAAATAACATCATTCAGAATGAAAAACAATCTACCAACTTTTTACAATTGATAAAAAATATATGCTTTATAGATGGATAACTGTAGAATATGCACAGACTCAGGACTATAATGCAAATTTAAAATTAAATATTTTTAATGGGGAAAAATCTTCACTCTTTTCTAAAATCATATTTAACTTGGAGGAAAAAACTATGGCCTATGTAAGAGATATATTAGAATTAGCCTTCAAAATATTACAAGGTCAAATGAAAGAGCCCAAAGCTTTCACTTTGCAGAACAAATTCCAATCAAATACATCCTCCACTTACCACACAAAAAAAGAAAAGAATATTAATTCAACAATCAGTACTTGTCAATTTAAATGCACAGTCTAATCTGGACGAGCATAGTCTGTCTGATGTAAATGATAAATTGCCGCTTTTCAATAGCTGTCAACTGCCTGCATACTTAAAAAGCCACTGTGGCTGAGGCTGAGGCTGTGCTAGAAGAACCAAGCAAAAGTAGCTTCCATAGGAAGAAGGAAGATAAAACCAGCAGCACACGAATATTGTGTTAGATGTTGGCAGAAAGTAACCTGGGCAGCAGCTTCATGAAACAACAATACCTTTTTCATGTCATAAGACAAAATAGCACAAAAACTTTCCTGATAATTGCTTCCTTCTACAAACAGATTCAGACGATAGCCAAGTCAGCCCTGTTTAGTAATAATAGTAGGGGAGAAACCTCTGATTGGTTGATTGATTGAACTCATTAATAGATTTCCATTGTGAAACATAATGGTGGAGTGGTTAGAAAGCAGTATTGTAGGCTAACTCTGCTGACTGCCAAACTACTGCCAGCAGTTCGATTCTGAGTGGCTCAAGGTTGACTCAGCCTTCCATCCTTCCGAGGTTGGTAAAATGAGGAGCCAGATTGTTGGGGGCAATTTGCTGACTCTGCAAACCACCTAGAGAGCATTGTGAAGTGGTATATAAGTCTTAAGTACTATTGCTATTGCTATTTTCTCCAAGGCAATTTCTTCCTTAC
This sequence comes from Pseudoxenodon macrops, assembly GCA_032467955.1. NCBI lineage: Eukaryota > Metazoa > Chordata > Lepidosauria > Squamata > Pseudoxenodontidae > Pseudoxenodon > Pseudoxenodon macrops. The sequence continues at coordinate 282,366 of JANHFT010004914.1, forward strand.
CTGGCCTTTCAGTATTCCCACCAATGCACTTATCACCAATGTGACTGAGTTTTGCTGTTAATCAGACTCTTCTTCTTTTCCCTTTCTTTCTCAGCATAAAATCCTTCTCTAGAGAGCATTTTCCAGATAGAAGCCTCTGAACCCTTCTTTTTCCTTTAATATCAGATATGTTTAGAAACATTAGCAAGCTTTAAAGGCCTTCTAATATTTTTCCACTAAAGGATCTTTAAACTATTGCTGAAAGGATAGATTGGTGAATTAATCCCAGTTTTTACACATACAATAATCTCTTCCAATTAAGAGTTTTATCAACATGCATACAACATACACAATATTGAAGTACTGAAGAAATTTCTTTGAGAAGTAACAAAACTACAGTAGATTCTAATGATTAGTTTGGGAGATTACCAGTCTAATTAAAGTAGGTCATAAAAACTAAAATTAAATTTTAATTTTTGGAAATCATTAGGCAATACTGGCAAAAACATGACATACAAACAACACCAAACTACAAGCAAATACACTTCAAGGAATTGGGATATAAGGAAATGCTAATACTGATACAGGAATCCTTCTAGAATCTGGAGGCAAAAAATAGGGTGCTTTATCTAGTGCAGCAATTCAGTTTAGAAAGTAGCTGGCAAAGGGAAGAGTCCTGGCTACAGGCTAACCTGGTGAACAAGTGGAACTTAAAAAGTATCTTGAATGACTTGTTAATGGGAAATATACTCTTCACTGAAGTAGTTTGTGATGGGAGGACTTGAGAAGTCTGAGCAATATCGCTCTGGTAGGATCTGTTTAAGGCAGTCACAGAATATGTAGCTGCATTGCATCCTGGAAAAGAGGGGGCTACTAGCTAACTCCCTCCCTTCCTAAACTTTGCACATTGCAACAGCTGGTAGTCAGATACCCTAAATTATGCTGGGCACTCTGGAGTTTGCTTTCTATTCAACTCAACTCTCTGGTAGTTTAATGCTTTGTCCAATTTTTCTTCTGCTCTGCAGAAAACCCTGTTTTATTCCCACCCAGAGATGATCTGGACTTTTGCTGTCCTGACATAGTAATCTTAAATTCCAAGGAGTCCGCATGGTAATAAAGTAGAACAGTCAGAGTAAGAAGAGAGTGAGTGAGCTGAAACAAATTATTGAGTCATAAAGTCCAAGGAAAGTCTACCCTGCAAAGCTTCTAAAGCAAGGGTGTCAAACTCAAGGCCCGGGGGTCAGATCCAGTCTGCAGGGTGCTTAGATCTGGCCCATGAAGCCACCCTGGAAACCGCAAAGGACTGGCCCTTGGTGCCTTTGTCAGCAAAAATGGAGCTCAGGAGGGCCGCAGGTGGCCTTGCCGAGCTCTGTTTTCATTGTCAGAGGTTTGCAGGAGGCTGTCGCAGCTGAAAACAGAACTCAGGAGCCCATTTTCATTGGCAGAGTGCTCAGGCCATCACATGAGTGACGTCGAGCTGGCCATGCCACTCTGGTCCCCCAAAGTCAAACACAACCCTGATGTTGCCCTCAATGAAATTGATTTGACACTCCTGTTCTAAAATGTTTTTTGATCTGCTTTAACAGTGAAAGCTTTTAGACCAATCTGTAATCCCCAGGCACTAATCATGGTATAAGCCCCAGGCATATATTTGATGCCTATGGGTCTGTATGCATGTTTCTGTGAAATTCTAATCAGGAGTGGAGGTGTTTATTAATGAGTGAAGGTTTCGTGTGATTAAATTCATATGGGCTACATTTGTGTTTGGATCCAATTCATTTGTCACATTGCATGGAGGAAAAATGTGAACTACATACACTTCATTATAGGTCACATGACTAAGGAGGAGAAGGAAGAACAATCAGCATCCATCTGAGCAACTGACATAGGAATCTACTGGGGCAGGTTTATTTCTGGAATATTTTTGTCCTTTATTGAATCATCAGATCAGCCCTTCTTTTTCTGCTTTTTCACCAATACCATAACTCTGTTTACTCTGTTCAGTTTCTAGAGATGTATTTGCTGATTGACAGATAAAAATGCCCAACCCATTTACATAATTTCTTTCCTACTATTCCACTGGGATAGAAGAAGAAGAAATTCATTATTGTGCCAGAATAGCTAATGATGGGCTTGTTGTTGTTTTTTAAGAAGGAAAGGAAAGGACTCTAAATGGCACATGTGGGAGGTGGGAGAGTGAGGAAGGAAAAGGAAGAAAACAAAATGTTGCATAAGAGAGAAAGTATAAGGGAAAAATCAAAGGGTGGACAGAGAAAGAAACAGGAAAAGCTATGTGTGTCAGATAAAAGTGTGCTGCATATTAGATTGAATGTAAAGTGAAAGTGCAGTGTAGGTTTTTGCCTGGAGACCCATTTTTGCTAATAATGACATGGTTAGCTAGTTTACCCCAAAGTTGAAATAAAAAACTTTATTTAATTCAAATTGCTTGAGAAAAAAACACATTTGGAACAATCGTCATGAATTCTGCAGCCTCTGGATATGAGCTGCAAGGGAAAGAACTTTATTCAATAACAATTTGCATGAGCAACACAAACTGAACATTTGAAGTCCAGGTACGTCACTTTCATCATTTTTTTCCAGTCCTCTGCAATGCCTCAAAATAAGAAAAGAGCTGCTGAACTTTTCTGTCATGCTGTGAAATATCCTCACAGCATGACAGAAAGTCTTCTAGAAGTATACGCTATAGTATAAACGTGGTATAAAATGCTCAGTGATTCCAATATTGTTAAAACATTGCCACATGGCTATACAAAAGCAAATGCTCTGTATAAGAACATAATGAATAAATATAGACCATCGGATCATTCACTTTTAGTTAGCCAACATTATGCAAAATTCAGGAAACAAGTATAGATAAACCTCCCAGTTTCTAGCCTGGTGCCTTAGCTATTATACCAAACTGGCTCTATATCAAATATTATTGTAACATTCTCTCAATTTATCCTTATTTCAAATTAGGCAATTTGGATGATAGAAATTCTTGTAGCAATCCACTATTAGATTTATATTTATTCCTTTGCCTTGTACATATATCAGTATATTGATATGTAAATTATACTTTTTAAACATTTATATAGCCACCTATTTTACAAATACATGACTGTGGACCAGAGGTGGATTCCTACCGGTTCGGACCGGTTCTATAGAGTAAGTAGTAAGCCGCTGGTGATGTCACAGAACTGGTTCTGGTCCATGGATATTTTTTGGGAATTTGTTTTGGGGGGGATTTTTTTTCTGGTTGTTTTTTTTTCTGCGTATGTGCAGAAGCCAAGTTTCCAGCACTGCACATGCATCGCCATTTTGTTCTTGGCCTTTTAAAAAAAAATTGTACTGCACCCAAGAGGTGTGGCCACGCGGCATGGGAGGAAGCGAACTGACAGCAAGGTAAGTTAGAACCCACCCCTGCTCTGAACAGCATATAACACAACAACAGCTAAAGACTCCATAGATAACAATATAAAAACAGTAAAATAAATGAATAAAATAAGCATATAATATAAACTTATAAAGTAAACAAAGGAAAAAGAAGAAGAAGCGAAAAAGCAAACATCCCTTAATCTCATACAACCATCTTGCTGGCTCTCCCTGGAATTCCCAAAACTGGTGAAAAATCCACATTTTAAAGGACTTCCAGAAGATGAACAGAGATGGAACACCCTCCTAGGCCACACATAAATGTCTGTGTAGTCACATTCTACATCAGCTGAAGCTTATACAACTTTGTGAGGTAGATGGGCAGTTTCTAAATGTGATAAATAAATAAACAAATAATGCTTTCTGGAGTTTACGAGGGCCTGAGTGACTCTGAGTAGAGTGTCATAGTCCAGGAAGGGGTCATAACTGGCTCACAATATGAAGCTATGCAAAGGATTTCTAGGTCTGTCTGGGCAGCACCATTCCATCCAGTATGAAAAATAGTAAAATCCCAGAACCAAGAGTCCCCTCAGACCCAAAAGACCTCCTGTGCCACTCAGTCTTTTCAGGATTTACCTGAAGCCTCTTGTTCCCCACCCAACCTTGTCCAGCCTCTGGGCATCATGACAAGATGTTAACTGCATCCTTTAATTCATCACAGACAGAGCTATGTAACTGAGTATCATCAGCATACTGATGATATGTCACCTAAAGGTGCCAGATGATCTCACACAATATCGTCATGTAGAAGTTATATAGTAGTGGAGGCAGTACCAAACTCTGAGGAACCCCATGTAATAAGGGTTGAGGAAGGGGCTTCTCACTCCCAATAAATGTCACTGATAATGACCCCCACAGAAAGGAAGACAACCAATACAATACTGTGCCATCCACTCTCAGCCCATGGAGCTGATCCAAAAGGATATCATGGTCCATGTGTAATGTTATGTGGAATAATCTTGGGCAAAGAGAATATTGTTTAGGGAATGGCCAGATAAGAGCATAGCTTACAGCTGAGTAATGGGAAAGGCAACAGGCTCAGAAGGGACCCTTCCTGGGTTCTCAGGCTCTAAAGGAAATGGGAGGAGAAAAGTATGTTCAGACTTGCAAGATTCTATCAACACACCTTTACAATAAAATAGAATTAGTTCTAATATGTTTCCTAATTGGTTTGAACTGCAAGGCCATTTGCCAGTATAAAAGTCAATTGAATAGTCAAGAAGATGAAGAACAGATACATTATCCCATCCAGTTCCTGCCAAAGGTCATCTAAAAATATGACCTATCTGCTCCATATCAAAGTCCAAATCCCAACTGAAAGGGTCCAGATAATCTTTTTTGACCCAGGCCCACTGAAGTTGCTGCAAAACCACCTTCCCCAAGACCTTCCCTAAAAAAGGGAGCCTCATTGCTGGATGAAAAATTTCCAGTATGTTGGAATTCAGAAATAGCTTCTTGAGAATGGGAAGAACTAATGACTCCTTAAGAGGGTAGAATAACTACCTCTCTCAATAAAAAGTAGATCATTTCCCCCTCTCACAGCCTTGAGGATCAGGTAACTGAGCTCACAGTCATATTTGAAATATTTCTAATATAAAACGTAGAACGTTTTCTAACCAAATATTTACCAAGCTGTCACCATTCTCATTTGTTCTTGACCTTATCGGTACCTTAAGAGCCATGGTGGCGCAGAAGTTAGAATGCCGTATTGCAGACTATGGTAGCTCACTGCTCACTCCAGGAGTTCAATTCTGAGTGGCTCAAAATTAACTCAGCTGTCCATCCTTCTGCGGGCAATAAACTGAGGACACAGATTGTTGGGAGAAATATGGTATCTTTGTAAACTGCTTAGAGAGGTCTATAAAGCACTGTGAAGTGGTGTACAAGTCTAAGTGCCATTGCTATTATGCAGTTATCCATGTCACTGAACAAATTTTTTACATTCATAATTTTTTTCCCAAGCTCATCTCTTGTTCTCCCATTATCACAATTCACTACAAGCAGGTTAGAAAAAGTACTTTTGATACTCTTGAACTCTGGTGTTGGAGAAGACTCCTGAGAATACTGAGGACAGCTAAGGATGGGGAAAAGGATAATCAAACAAATCAACCCAGAGTTCTCACTTGAGGCACAGAGAACCAGGCTCAAATGATCCTACTTTGGACACATTATGCAAAAATTCAATTATTTGTTGAAGGCTCTAATGCTGAGAAAGGTGGAAGGAAAGAGGACAGCAGCAAGGTAGTTGGGCCTATTTACAAAGGCAATAGGTGCACCATTGGGATACCTAAAATATTAGGTTAGGGACAGATCATCATGGAGAAAATATTTCTATATGGCCACTAAGAGATGACACTAACTAGATGGCATGTAATCAAAAATCAATCAATCTTCTGTGGTTCTTTCATATCACAACATACCATAAGGTAATATGCAACTATCATTACCTACTGATTTCTACTTTCATATACATTCTAATCTATACAACATCAGTTCATACTTTCTGAGATTTGTTTCAGTCTCTTCAACTTAGCATATATTTGTGCTTGTTTGCATTTATTCATCAATTTAACAGGCCACATTTATTGCTATTTATTACTTCCTTCTCTTGCACTTTCATAAATACAAGGTATCTGTATTCTCTAATTGTATTGTAAAATTGTGGTCTTGATCATTTGCTCCTCCTATATATCAATATGCAGTCTTGCCTATGATCACCAGATGAGCCCATAGATATTGCCCTCCACTATCCAACCTGATTTTGATCAATCAGGTTATAATGTTTTCTAGGAAGAAAACTAAGGCTAAAGTAGGTTAACAAATATAGTCTTATCTGTGCCACACACATCATTCCCTGCTAATGGTAAGGACAACGCTTTGACTTATTTGGCCAATATCCACCAAATACAACCAAAGCCCAATTTTACAGTATTCTGTGCAAGATGTCTTATCTACTGTATGTCTTAAAGTCCTGAATATTGTTGCCTACATCCTACCAATCAAGAGGTATATAAAATACAGTGTCACACATTCAGAAATCTAAGAATATTCTAGCATCATATTCATCTTGAAACATTTGGGTTATACCAACTAAAAGCCTGCTGTTGTTTTTCTCATGCAACGGCTGTCTTTTATAATAGTGCAATAAACCATTTTCCATGCTTTTGAGATATGTTTATTTTGAGAAGGAAGTTTAGCATATGCTTTTATAGTTTTATAGTAACAGACAGGAGTCCTCTGATGCAATTGAAAAGCAGCTATAATGCAAGCCTGAAACTTCCATTTTCAGTCTGAATAAACCGACAGCATACACAGCAGGCATTGCTATGCTATTTGTGAAAAGCACATTATCTATTTAAAAAACCTTTACAAATGCCCCCTCAAAGCTTGTTTGCTGCAAATTGTCTAGCTTATGGCTTGTACAGTGCAACCAGTTATGTGCAGGAAAGCTTCCTTCTGATGCGGTTCTCTAGGTAGGTGCCCATTACAGCATTTCTGCTAGCCGAACGAGCAACTGAAGGACTTCTGTGATTATTTTGAAGTAGATCATTGCGAACTATTACAGCCCATTGTGACAAGATTACTGGCTCTGATTCTAGCATTGGCAGATTGTTGAAATGCTGGCAAGCCTTGAGATAAGTTATTTTTAGAGTTTAGGTAAGGGCAGATGTCCCTGCAAACTACCAAGAAGTTTTAGCAATGAAAAAAATGTAAGTAATATATTAGAATGTTTTGCTTAGCTAGGTTGTGAAATTATTTCAGACTATACTAAAACACTGAAAGCTAAGTCATTTAGCATCGTATTAGTGCATGATCTCATGAGCTACAGAAAACTTGAAAGAAAAGCTATGCACCATTTTTATAAGTTTGCAACAAGCGCTTGCAAGGAAATTGAAAGTGACTTTATAGTTTTATTTTAAAATCCCAAGAAATACCACAGTAATTTTCTGAAAGCGGATTTCATTGCCAAATGTCCAAACAGACTGTGGCAAATGCTGGGTCCTTTGAAGAATGTTTTAATGAAATACAGGCTTGCAATTTATTGAAATAAATCTATTCGGACATACAGTAAGTATAAAATGGCATTGTGGATAGAGTTGTTACTTTTCTTGGTCAACAATGGGAAGAAGGTAGAATTGTTGCAGAGGTAGAATAGTGCAAAAGAAAAGTGGTTCTGGCAGCTGTTGGTAAAGGATGGGGAGGAAGCACATGATCCTGTCCTCCTGTTGGAGATCCAGATCTAATTTCCTTCACACTTCAGTATCTCATGACCACCAGGGCATAGGAGGTAGATATTTTGTTTTTATTTATTATTTATTGTTACATTTCTATACCACCCATCTTGCCTAAATGACCCTAGGTGTTTTACAACAATTGTAAATGTAATCTTAATTTCACCCTTTGGGGATCTGGTCCTTTGTCTAAGACACTTCTGGATGAGGTTACTTCTTTCTGCCCATTATCCCAACTACACTTACATAAACCACACATTCTGTATATTAAACTGAACAATGGTGGAGCCATTTGTTTTACGTCATCCATTTCAAATGTGTCTGTGTTATGTCTGACCTCCTTACAGTTCTAACAGGATGCTCATGAAGAGAATGTGCAAGTGATAAAATGGGCCAGTTGTAAGGACTGTTGAAAGCAGAAGTTGGAAGTGGGTTGTAAATCGATAAGAAAGGAAGCAAAGAGAATATGTGTACTTTTCCTGAAAGCATATTTATTTTGTTTCTGAAACTTAGAGGTGAGTCTGAATAAAACACATCAAGAAAGACACATTAAGTAAGTGGTGTTTTTTTAAAGCAAGGAAGTCCTGTGCCTCTGGACCACCAGTCTCTTCTAACAAGTAGGTCATATGGGGCTCTACAAACCTCTAAGCCAAACTCTGGAAGGTAGGTTTTTAAAGTCTTCCCAACATCAAAGTGAGAGTAACCTGGATCTTTAGGAGAATATCACTCCAAAGAGTAGGTGCCACAACAGACAAGGCATGCTTCCCAAGTCCTGATTGATAGCATTGTTTGAGTGAGATGACCCAAGGGCACTGACTCTGCCCAATCTTAGCGGATGGAGAAAAATTATGGGAGATATACCGCCCCATGGATAATTTGCTGTATACCAAGAAAGGCTTTTTCTGTGGTAACCAGCACTTTGAATTGCATCTGGAAGCCCATTGGTGACCAGCATAGCTTATATAGCACAGATGTCACAGGGGTGTACTGAATCATGTCCAATACAACCAACCTATCTCCCATGGTTTCTACTCATTTATTCTAAAAGTGGGAGAATTCTCATTGTGATACATGTTCACGTTCTGCTTTCTTTGAGTGTCTGAAATGGAGACAATTGCTACAGCAATTTTGCAGAACTATAAAGGACAGAAAGCAAGGAAAATGAGGAGTTTCTTTTTAACAGCTTTTTCTTTTGTTTTTCTCTCAGGATCCTACCCATTACAATGCAGAGCACACCACCAAATCTATCATCTATAGGCAGGTGCTATACCACAGCTGCATTTCTTATGACCTACTTGATGGAGATGCTCAGTTGATGAAAATAAACCAGCATTCAGGAGTTGACATACACACTGAGTGAGATTAATAGACAAAGCAACAGAACCAGATAGGGAGGACCTGTAAAAATACAGATCAAGAAACAAAACAAAAGTACATACAGGTTGCCACCTATAGTTTATAGCCCCAGTCATTAAAACATATTTTAATAAGCTTACAGGCCATCCTGAACAAGAACAGTGTACTTTCTCAAGCACTTTACCCAAACTTGGATACAGAGAAGCACCCATCCTAAAACAGATTCTCACAAGCAATAAGAAACAGCAAGACATTAATGCTAACATGGGATGAAGAGCTTGCAACAAGCCCAGATGTCTACTTTGCCTTCACATTTATGCCAGCCCTAAAATCATGATCCCAACAAGATTCAAAGTGCATTGATGTGTTCTTTTTCCAATGTGGTGTTTACCATTATCTGCCTGTAATTCCTCTCAAAATTCTACATTGGACAAACAGGTCAGACTTTGCACATAAGAATGGATACAATCAGACATCACAGCTCAAATCAAGGAAAAGTAATATTAGAGTATTTTAATCTTCCAGGACACTCTATTACAGATTTCAAGTTGCCATTTTAGAATGATGAAACTGCTCCAATATCATAGAACAAGAGACTGCTGAATTCATATATATCTAAAGGTTTCAGGCTACCTCAGAAGCTTTTAATCAACATAATGGGTTTTTTAACAAATAAGGAATCTTAATTGATGAGTTACTTGTAATTTGTCTCACCTGTAACCTGTATCTGTATAATTACCATTTTTCCTCTCCCTTGTCTCATCCTTTTTTCAAACCCATCATTAGTTTAACCATGCCATCCATTTGATGATGGGAGCTACTGTATACCGTTTAGCATAGTTGATTAGCCAGAAAAGGTGTTATCAGACTCTTCCTGATTTTTAATTATCATGGACTATTACAGCTCTCCTTCTACAATGCTAATGGAAATGTGCCTGCTGAAAGGGGGGAAAAATTATTTTAGAATACAAATACTTTAAATGCAATATAAATTTTATATCTAATATACAGATCTTATAGATAGATCTTTGGTGTCAGAGATCAGATATGAACAGATCAGTGGTGGGTTTCTACAGGTTCGCCCCAGTTTGGGCGGTGGCGGGAGGCTCCGTCCATCCACCTTGACATCATCATGGGCAATCTGCACATGTGCAGAAGGTTCTGTGCATGCACATAAGTGATGCGCATGAGCGAAGCTAGTGCACATGTGTGCACGTTCACAGTTCCGAACCGGTAGCAAAGGTAAGTGAAACCCAGTATTGGAACAGATCCAGAAATCAACTGTACAGGAAGACTTTATTAAGACAAGCTACTGTAACAGAATCTTACAAATCTAATTATGTTTTTTCACCTTTTATACCCAGGTGTCTCAGGGAGAAGCCAACCTGATTTTCTTCTTAATAGGACTTAAAGAATGCTTCTGTCATTTTTGTTTACAAAAGTGTTTTAGAATATTGCTTCAAGGACATGTTCATGACCCTTTACATGTGAGTATTCCATTTTGAATATATTGTTTAACATCTTTATCTGCAATGCTAATCTGGGGTTGTTTATCAGGACAATATTCAAAAGCACAAATTCACTTAGGTTCATTATTTCTTTTCTTAGAAAAAAATACTTAAAGGATGAGACTCTCTACAAAGCACATTTTTAGATTTATAGGATATACTTAATGTGACCTTTTAAATCTTTTGACTATAAATCATAAAAAGGGAAATTATATTTTTAAAATCCAAGGCTCATATTTAAATTCTGTATTCTGGGTTTGTATTCAATACAATTTTCAGCAAGGGAAAGCTGCAAGATCACTTGGAGACAGTCACCATGAGAATCAATCATTTTCTTCTAGCTATGAAAATATGCATTGGTTGCACATTTATCCAGATATTTGCAATATGATATTGTGCCTTTTAGTCTAAAATAAACTTTGTTCTTATTTAATTATTTTAAAACAGATGTATTTATTTGTGACTCATTTATCTATTTATTTACAGTGAAGTTTGCTATAGTTCTATTTATGCGCTGCTTGGAATTCCTTGGAAGATTCTCATTATTGTACTAGAAAATATATTAGCGCAAATATTCACTGTGAAAAATATTTTGGTTTTTTATTTATTCACATTTTAAAGTGTCTGCACTAGTATAAAATAAATCAAAAGCAGCGGTAGTTTTTGCAATAAATCCAAAATGTGTGCACTTTCTAGAGAAAGTTGCAAGGTGAGTGTATCCAAGGTTACTCAACCCAACAACAAGCAATTTTCTGAGGTTTCAGACTTCAATATACCAATATTACAAAGTCCTGCAATATTGTTTCCTCTGCAAGGCACTAAATTAGTTTACTCTAATCATACTTTCATCTTGCTGATGTAAACAAAAGCTGAAGGATTCATTTTCCAAAAATACAAAATGGCACTACAATTGTTTAAAACTGATTGACAAGTGCCTTTACAGTTTGTAAGACATACTTTTAAAAAAAATCAGCCGTACTGTCTAAAGCACTTTTATAAACGATCATCACATTTTGAAAAAGTCATAAATTAAATTGTATTTATGATCATTGAAAATATGATATAAGATTAGTATTTTTTTGAAAAATGCTGAAAGTAAACATTGTCTAAGGAAAAACTAGATACTACTGTAATTTTAAAAAAGCTATTAATGTCTTTAAATCCTTTCTAGGTAAAAATAAAAAATAAAACTTTGCAAGGTATCTTCTCAAGTCTGTGAATTTTTAATTACCAAAATATTTAAAACATGCCTAGAAGTATTGTCTGGTAAATGATTGAGCTCAACTACAAAGCATCTCAGGTATCACATTTGTTAAAATTTTATGAAGTCATCAATTTATGCTGATACCTGAAAAGTCTTTAAACAGCTTTGATGTCAGATGGGCATATACGGTACATCCAATTTGAGCCTGAAACCATTTAGCAGTTTCAAAGAACAAATAGAACGTTTTTAATTAAACAGGAATGAAAAGAATATTTCATTTATAAATAAAGGTTAAACCAAGTAACTTGTAACTTTACTTACTTATTTATTTCAACACCTCATTTGAAGTTACTGATATACTTTTCAATAATATACTTTTTACTGCAAGATACTGTTGTTTTTAACTTTGTTGTAAATTCTACCTTTATTTGCAACTCCCCAGATTTGTTTTTTATTGCATTTTATATTAGGAAGCAGAGATATAAATTTAAATATATCAATGTAGTTTATTCACTAACTGAAGCAGCTTAACATTTTAACATTATGGGAATACATTGAAATACAATAAATTGTGTTCTTTAACAGAAAAAAACAACCATAGAGTTTATTTTCCTTAGCCAAGGCTTAGAATACATCTCTATGTGTTTAAACTTGTTGGAGAGAAACTGATAAATCAGCTTAATAAAAAACTATAAAAACAAAACCAAGAAATTTCCCACCTAACCTTTAGTGTATACATGGTGATAAAATAAAGATGCTGAAGCTGAAGTTCAAATACTTTGGCCACCAAATGAGAAAAGAGGAACTGGAGGCAAAAGGAGAAGGGGACAGTAGAGGATGAAATGGTTAGATAGTGTCAGCAACACAATGGGCAACCTCTGGATGACAGTGGAGGACAGGAGGGGCTGGCATGCTATGGTCCATGGAGTTGCAGAGTCAGACATCACTTAGCAATTGAGCAAAACAAATAAACGAATAGCAGTTGTAATTAAGACTTTTTATTGTTGTTTACTAGTCAAGGTATATAATACTGAGATCATATATTGTCTCCTGGGGAACTCTTCATAATTGGAACACAATCACACTTTAAAATTCTCTTGAAAAAAAAGTGGTAAAAATAGACTGGGTTTATATAGGTAAGGTACATCTCAGATTTATTATTATTGTTTTTAAGTGCTTTGTATTGAACCCAGAATAACTGATGACTAATGCAGGCAAATATAAACCCGATATAATTTTTCTTTCCATGTTTATATGTTCTTCCTTTCCAGGCTTATAAACTCCTCCATTTGAAGCCATCCAGTAACCATCAGTGCTATTCAAGTATATGCTCTTACTACAGCCAAAATGATGGATGACACTGAGGAATTCTCTAGTAAATTGCAAGTATTAAATGGCACATCAAGATAGATGTGAGAAGTACTACTGATGGACCATTAGAAAACAAAGGTTGAAGAAAAATACTGTAACTTGTAATTATAGAAATATTTAGACCTAGGTAGTAATGCAATAATAACATTTTGCAAAAATATTTTTTTTATTGCAAGCATGTACTTCAAGCAACATAAACACAGGGTGCATGCATAGCAACACCATTTGCATAACATCAAAATTAAATAACGATTGCATAGTTGTATATAGAAGATAGACATATACAATAAAATCAATCAGGATACTTTCAGTTCCACACTGTGAAATAAATTGTGAATTATTGGGACAAATATAGGGGAGAAATTAAAGAAAGTAGGTGTGTCAGCAAAATTTAGTCTGGAGAACATACAAAATTTCAGTACAAACAGGAATAGATTCAGTTTAGATTCTGAAAGTGAATCTAAGGATGTACTGTATGAAAGACATTAAAGCAGGAAGCAAGAAAATATATTCCTAAAATTTCAAAGAAAATTTTGGCTTTTAGACAAATTGTCAGGATAATTAAAGAAAGACAGGAGATAAAAGCCTTGGGCAATGACAGCACATTCTATAATACCTCAATGTAGATTTTGAATATTAAGAACCAAGGGAGAAAGAAACCTTCAATCATTCTCTTTAATACTGTTCAATCGTGTCCTATACTCAGAGGCTGAGTTTCTGCAGTTTATAGCAAAGTTTTTCAGAAGTGGTTTGCCTTTATCTCCTTCTTGGACTAAGAGAAGGCGATTGGCCTAATATCAACTAACTGACTTCATGCAAAGCAGGACTGGAACTTTAGCAGTCTCTGAGAATGAAACATGATTGAATGGAAGAAAAAAATGGAGAGATATGTAAATACAATTTTGAGGCTTAGTTTTTCTTTATTTGCAAAGCTAATTAGTATATTAGAGGAATTTTTATCATAAACAAGTAAGCAGTGGTTTGGACTAGAAAAGAGAGTGAGATAAGGATCCATGCACTGCCCATATCTGTTTAATTTCTATATAGAATATAAGAATCCATATTAATTATAAATATTCATAAGGGTAAAAATATACTATGTAATTTAAAAATCAATGCTGAAGAGGTGAAGGTGGATAAGGATATTTCTGTGATAATGAAGATGAGAATAGCTAAAGTGATAGTTTTTTCATGCTAATGTATGACTGTGACAGCCAGTTTCTGCAAAAAAAATGGAAAGAAAATCAGTACTTTTAGTTTATGAATTTAGAAACAATTACTAAAAGTACCATGGACTGCAAAACAAATCAATTGTTCCTCTCCAAATAAAGATTGATTGCTCTGATGAGATGTCAATCAACAAACATAGATTCACATACTGAGGGATTGGATGAGGGAAGTAAAAATACGGTGGATGAACAGTAATCAAAATGATTACTGGAATGCTTAGGTTATCAATAAAGGAGAGCATCTGTGTATAGAATCATCAGAAGTCAACTTGACTTCTGACTTCCCACATGAGTCTGCCCTTGAGAAGAACTTAAAAATTGTAACCGAGAATGCAACAGAAATTTAATAATACTGGACCAAAAAGAACTGTACTGGTTGGCTGTTTGTTACTGATTCCTATACTTAATGATGCAATAATGTTCAAGACCCTTAAAGGTTTAAGGCCTGTGCGATGGGGATCAAACTGATGGCAAGATTATCATCAGGGGAATATTTTTGGCATCAGGTGAATATTTGGCCTTTTCTGAACTTGAGAAGGTTTGTTTCTTAAATAGTTTTGTTAAAGTTCTTTATTATTGTGTATTCCAAATTATAATTTATGTTTCAACTAATTTATTATTTATTTTGCTACTGTTTCCTATTTTGTCTTTCTTTCATGGGTTTTAAGCTTCTGTGAGATTCCTCAATAGTGCTTAGACTATAAATGTTTTAAATTAATAAACAGCACCATATCATCATGTTTTATATTATTATAATGGATCATTATAATATTATAATTTATATTATTATTTTTATTAGTACATTCATGGAACAAAGCACTTAACAAAACAGATACCAATAAACACAGACATTTCCAGACTCTCTTTCATTTAATATTTCCCATCTTTTTTGTGACACATTCAATTATCTTCATACTTCTTCTATTGTCTTTTGCTTTTCCCCTGTCATTTAATGTACTCTTATATTAAACTATTTGCTTTGAATCAAGCATAACTCCTGGTGACTTCCTGGACACAACTATATAATTTTCCTGTCAACCGTATGGAAGTGGATTGTCATTGCCTTTTTCTTGGATTTTTTTTCCAGTTTTTCCAGTCTAGTTTACAGCCTTCAAATTCCCAGACTGTCCCCCACCTAGTATTCAGTTCTGTGATATCTCAAGGTCAGCTGGGTACTGCCACCTGCTGGAATATTTTAACAACTTAAATGCATGCAAAACTCTTTTTCCCCCCATTATTTTTAATTTCTTTCTTTCTTACAAGATACTAGGATTTGAACTATTCTTTAATCTTAAATGCAAAGATCAAAAGGTTTAATCCAAATTAAAATGAAACATGTAAATATTACAGATTTTTCTATACTATTATTTTTGTAGCATATATATATATACATTATTAAGCTGCAGAGGTGGGTTGCTGCCAGTTTGGTTTGGTTATATAGAACCCTTAGTGGAGATTTGCCTCTGCTTGCCGAACTGACAGCGACGGTCAGCTGGCCACGTCCCTGAGCCAGTTCTCCAGGAGGAAAGCGGTTCTCCCGGTGGAAATTGGCTCAAAAATAATCCTCTGAACATGCACATCCCATATTGCTGTTTGTTTGATTTTAGCTTAGAACAAGGGTCTGAAACCTTAAACACTCAAAGAGCCATTTGGACCCATTTCCCACAGAAAAGAAAACACAAGACCTGGGTGGGCGTGGCCAACTCGATGTCACTCACTTCCACCAGTTGTATGACATCCCCCCCAGCCACGCCCATCCAGCCGGTCATTAGGGCTGGTTGTTAAAAAATAGCAGGAACCACAAAATCCTTTTGACATCTCTCTCTCTCCCTCCCTCTTCTGTCTCTCTCTCTCTCCCATCCCCCTCTCTCTGTATCTCTCTGTCTCTGCCCTGGCCGCTTCTCCATTCCCCATTGTCATCCTTACCTTCTCAGGCCAGATGAGGAGTGACTGGGAGAGAAGGCTGAGGGGTGGGGCCTGCCAGTGGTGGGATCACCCTATAGGGAGCCATAGCAGAGGGCCCAAAGAGCCGCATGTAGCTCCGGAGCTGCAGGTTGCAGACCTCTGGCTTAGAATATTACGTGAATTCTTTTTGTTGAAGAACTATGTTTGGCAAGCCATCTTTAAATGAATCATGATTGTGAGGTGAGTTGGACTGAGAGAGAGAGAGAGTGATTGGCCCAAAGTCACCCAGCCAGCTTTTATGCCTAATGCAGGACTAGAATTCACGGTCTCCTGATTTCCAGCCTTGGTACCTTAACCATTAGACCAAACCACCTCTATCTACAGTATATGTATGTATGAATGAATGAGTGTGTGAATGTGTATTTATACATACATACATGCATACATGCATACATACATACATACATACATACTACACACATATACATATATACATATGTACATACCATACTGGGAATATAAGTACAGCAGGAACATAGTGTGGAAAGCATGGTAACTTTAGCCAAAAACAGGCAGTTTCAGGTAAATTGAATAAATTTGCTCTATAATTAAATAAAATACTACTGAGAAATATTAGAAGTTAGTTATTTTAGTGTCACACACACCAATTACTCCAATAACCAGGGTTCCCTGTTTACAATATAATTTTAATTCAACAGATAATAAGGACTGTTCAAATATGAAATTGCACAGCAAGACATAAAATTGAAAAGAGAAAATCATGACCCTGAACATATTGAAGGAACTGTTGTTTAATTTTCATGGAAATAAAAGTGTTGAGTTAACAAATACTGATAAAAATGATAAAAGGTATTCTAGATGTCATGAAGTTCACAAAATCATTTTGCGAGACGTGCTAGATAAAAAGAAAATAAAAAACCCTAAAATGTAAAACAAGCCTTGTGACAGGAGAACTGACTGTACTTTTGAACTGCTCTCTGTACTTGTCTATCCATTATGATCCCGTTATGGTCAACAGGATTTATTTTCAGCTCAAAAGTTGTTCCATGGTACAGTGAGTGAGATCTTCTAATGCTTTCTATACTTGACATTACTGAAAGAAATGTTAGACTAGATCAACATTTTCGTATATATATATTGCTTGGATGAATTATTTAACTTTGGATTTTTATTCTAACCATCTAGTTTGCATCAGGCTTTTTTCCATTGTCTTGTTTCCATTGAAAAGTCTTACCATACTAGGCATTAATTCTGATAGACATTGCCACTTCTATGAAATTGTTTTAACTGCCTGGGAGCTTCGTAGCCCAAATTGAATCTTGCACAAAGTACTGTGGAAAAGCAACTTGTCTAAATAGAAAGAAATGGACTTGCAGGCTACCTTCAAATAATACATCACTGCAATGCATCAGAAAGCCCTGAATTCTTGCTGAGACAGCAACACGAAAAACGTAAAATGAACTGTGAGAGCTGCAAAGATAAGCCTAGGTGATGATGCAACATCCTCAACTGTAGATCTGAGATTGTTGAAGGCTGTTTGCACCAAAGAAGTGCTGAACAGAGGTATAAAAGGCTGATATTCTAAGCACATTAACTAGAAAATAAACCCTTTTGAAATTAAGGATTTTATTGCTTTGACTTTGAAGTGTTGCTTTTGTACCTTTGGAGGAAATGATCATGAAGAGCCTGCACTTAATGTAGCAGAATACTACGGTACTATAAAATGTGCTTCTTTTTCTTGCAAATTAATCTGGCTTTGGTTAACATTTAGAGTGCACACAATGTCTTATTTCCAGCTGAAAATGGCATGCTTATGTATAGTTGAACAATCAATATTTTAAAGTTTATCCCAATTACACATATAAATTATAATGGTGCAATAGAAAAAAAAGTCTATCCTCCTAGCTTTCTTACCAAGTCAATTTTATATATATATAAAAGGGGCTGAAGCATTTTTTTAAGTCCAGAAGGTTGAAATAACATTCTGAGTGGCTTAGTGAGATGCTTCCCTAATTCTCTGAAGTATAAGCACCAGAAGGAAGAAGTACACACAATTAGATCTGCAAGATTCTGTTACTGTACCCAATCTCAATAAAAATAACTTTAGCCTTCCTGCAGAGTTTATTTCCTGATGTAGTTTACTACTGGGACTGACATTTATACATCCTTTTATCGATATAGTTTCATTTAAGCACAGTTTAAGCACATTCTTGAACCAGTATCTCAAAGGTTCCCATTCAACACTAAAGATATGGTATTTATCAGATTCTCAGTGGCAGCTTTGCAATAATGTGTATAGTGAATCTCTACTATTCACTAAAAAGGGAAACACTGCTTTATAAGCAATTTGAAAGCAGTTAATAAGGACATTTAGATTTTGTGTTGCAATGTAGCCATAGTCACAGAAAAGACTTGTGGGGGAGTAACACTAGCATATAAAGGTAGAATCTTAAGCTTGTGTTTTACAAAATTTGGGCTGAACGTTCACAAGAAACATTCAAAGGATACTGAAACACTAAGAAATTCAACTGTTTCCAATATTCCTTAGGGCAAACGGTTGAACATGCAAATGAATATTTAGACAAAAAAAGGAGAATGTTTGCCTTTTTTTGATATTCTAAAAATATGGCCTCCCTAATGAGTTCATTTGCATGACAAATTACCTCTGCATTCCCAGAAACCTTATCCAAACACTTAGAGGTATTATGCTACATGCAGATGAATAACACCCACTGAAACTTATGCTTATGACAGCTTCATTTCATTTTTGCTGGCATGTGCTTTAAGTATAAGATACGAATCACAAATTTTCTGTGGAGCATCTTGGAACTTCATATATTAATAAGCTGAAGGTTAAGATCAGTAAGCGATAATGAATCTGCTACTCCTGTATCTGGACCGATTTAAACTATAGCGAAATAAATGTCAGTAATTCCTAATTCACTTATTTATGGCTAATCTAAATTGTCTCAACAATATCATTTACCTAAATATAAAACATAAAACAGACCTGAAAAACACATCAGTTAAATATCTTTCGGGTGTTCTATTGATTTTTTTTAAAAATAGAACTATTTGGCTGCAGAATAGAGAAGAAATTAACAAGTATTAATGGTAGTTAGATCATTTATGTAAATATTTGGAATTAAGAAAAGCAGGACTTTTAGACCAGGATGTGACTATACTAATATAAGAGGGGAGGGAGGGAGAATATAGCAACAATAATGTGGGTTCACAGGTTTGCACATATTTAAGATTTGGCATACCTCAAAATCTACAAATGTATTTTTACTGCATGATAGTTCTTAAGATATGGCACAACCAGACTATTTGCTGGATCTATAATATATAATCAACCACCATACATAATTTATAACTAAACTCCAAGAGGCACCTCCGGTGTTTGCATTACACATTCTAGATCTAATACTACTGAAGCCATTAATTTATTCAATAATTTCTAGCCACAAGAAAATTCGTCGTTAGATAAAATTACTCCTACATTATTTAAATACCTGGATTTTTTTTTAAGTTACTCATTTGTTACTTTTTCCTCCTATATGGTCTACACAGTGCTCCCTCCTCCAATTTTCCCCACAGCAATCCTAGAAGGTAGCTTGACCCAAGAGGACACAAATCACCCAAAGTCCCTAGAGAGTTTCCATGGCTGATATCCGAGCTGAATCTGGATTCCTTAACTCCAATGCCTTAATGCCTTGGCCATTGTACTAGCACAGGCATCTTGATATAGTTATTTTTGTATTTTTCTTATTTGTTTATTCACCTTATTCATTTATGTATTTAATCAA
Source organism: Pseudoxenodon macrops (assembly GCA_032467955.1). NCBI lineage: Eukaryota > Metazoa > Chordata > Lepidosauria > Squamata > Pseudoxenodontidae > Pseudoxenodon > Pseudoxenodon macrops. The sequence continues at coordinate 302,415 of JANHFT010004914.1, forward strand.
TCCACTTATATTGCTGCTCCTCTCACACATATATACCTTTGGGCGGGCTAGAATAAAAATAGACAAGCGGTCAATAAAACACATGCAGTACAAAACAAAAGCACAAAGTAATTGAAACCATAGAGGTTGTGGTGTGTCACATATCCAGGGTCCCAGGCTTGGGCACAAAACCAAGTTATCAGGGCCTTGCAGAAGGCCAGCATAGTCAGGACCAGAGATCTGATCTCTGGATTGATTATATTCCAGATTGTGGGTGCCACGGTAGAAGACGCTCTTCTTCTGGGCCCCATCAGCTGAGAGGACCTTGAGAGGGGTAAAGACAACTGGGAAGAGACCTGGAAAATAACTTCATCCCACCACAAGGAGGGCTTTAAAAGTGACTACCAGCACTTTGAATTGCATTCAAAAACATACTAGAAAAAAGTACAGCTTGCAGAGTTGTGATGTCACATGTCAAAAATAGCTGACACCATTAACTGCCCACATGACTGCATTCTGCATCAACTAAAGTATCTGAATACTCTTCAAAGAAAGCCCCATTTAGATCATGTTGCAGTAGTCCATTCTGGAGAACATGAGTGACTGTGAACAGGGACCATGAGTTCAGGAAACGACAACTCACATACAACCTACTGAGTGTGGGGCTTGCTCCTTGTTTATATAACACTCTCACTCCCTGACAGTGTTGTTGTAAGTGTAGCAGTTCTTTTTGTTTACTTAAGATTTTTTGGATGACAGGTAGTCCTTAACTTACAACCATAATTGAGCCCAAAATTTATGTTGCTAAGTGAGACAGTTAAGTGAACTTTGCCCCATTTTGCTACCTTTTTTGCCACAATTGTTAAATGAATCACTATGGTTGTTAGGTTAGTGACATGGTTGTTAACTGAATCTGGCTTCCCCATTGACTTTGCTTGTCAGAGGGTCGCAAAAGAACATCACATGACCTCGGGACACTGCAACCATCATAAATATGAGTCAGCTGTCAAGCATTTGAATTTTCATCATGTGACCATGGGGAATGCCGCGATGGTTGTAAGTGTGAAAAATGGTCATAAGTCACTATTTTCAGTCCCGCTGTAACCTTGAATGATCACTAAATGAACTGTTATAAGTCAAGAACTATCTGTATGCTGCCTTGATACTATGTGGTTATAATAAATTGTTGGTTGTTACTGAAATGTTTTTGATTTATGACAGTTATTTTTTTCATACCTCGTGTTGCAAGCAAACAAACAAGTTCAGGGTGCACCTTCTCCACTTGCTGAAACTCAACAGGGTTAAATTCTCCCCAGATAAATAAATGAGTCCCAGTTCCTTAGCCTGCACAGAACCTCCTCAACTTCTAAGATTTTTATAAATAATTTCATGATATAAATTTTGTGTTATAATTTTGCAATTCACAAAGCTAAGAAAATAAGAGCCTTACCACCTTATATCATAATTATTCAGTGACCATCTTTAGAGTTAGAGAAAAAACATAATAAAGTTTTGGCTTAGGAGTTGGATATCTGGTAGGCGACTGACTCCATATTAAATGTGCTTATCAATTAATATGGTAAACTAGTAGTTTCTGTAATTTACTATTTATTTATTTAATCAATTAATATAGGTATCATCTCACAACTGCAACTTTAGCATTTTTAATTAGCATTGTATTAATAATCTTAACCAGAATCATAAACTTCCAATATTGTGCTGAAAGTTTTCCAATTAATTGTTTTGCATTATAATAATAATAATTATTAACATCATTATTAATAATAGATTGATTGACAAGATGCCAAATCACAAATAAGACAGCACACAAACATTTAGAAACTAGTTATAAAAAAAACCAAGTGTTCTTATTTATACTAGTTGAGATGCTACAAATCAATGCACACTAAATGTAATTAAATCAATAAATAAACTTGCAATCTACTTTATTTGTTCATCAGAATGATCTTAAGTGACAAATTATAATCTGAACCTTTCCTAAATGTTGGGCACTATCTTGTATACGTAAATAATCTGACTATTTAAAGTATGCAGTTAAACTGTGTCTTCTCCTATTTCATTCCATGCATTTTGCAATAATTGCAAATATTTTAAAAAGAAATTGATAGATAGATGGTCGTAGATAGTGATAGAACTAGTCTGTTAAATTTATGTTAAACATTACACCAGTCACCTATAGAGCTACTACTGTAGATCTTGGCTGCAACAATGCAAGGATCATTAGATGAAAGCAAACTTAGTGTATCTTTGAAAGTAACATGAACCCTTCTGATTCTGAGAGACTAAATTCTTAGTCTGTAATTAATGAGTTTTTATAGGTTGTCAGTCCTTATAAGTGATGAGTCAGACTCGGCATGAGGTTCAGATAGTGGAATCAGAAACGACCTTGGGAAAGTGCCAAGCCTTAAATCATGCCACCAGTTAAAAGGGACTGAGAAACAAGGATCTTGAGAAGTGAAGCATCACTTCTCTTATTATGCAAAGCCAGGCATAACTCAGACAATATGAGAGTGACATTCATCCCCTTGCTGGAAATAATTCTCTGCATCCTGACTAATGTTCCTCTAGCTTCCATTCCCTGTTCTGTAAATAAAATTTCAGCTCGACTTTTGGATTGACTTTGGGGGATTTCTCAAGCTCGTGACCCACATCCGCTAAAAGATTTATGACAGGCCAATTAAATTTCCCAAACTTCTAACTGCATTGCTTTTTGCCTGGCTCAGTCTCAGGGTTCTGTAAGACAGAGAATGTATTTACAATTTACAATCACAATGATGTTCTGGTGATTGTTAATCATTTCATGCACATTAAATCCTCAAAAATATAAAATTCATACTTTCACATTTTAAAACACAGTATTTCATGTCCTACATATGCACTATTATATTTCGATTCATTCTTTCTTTTTTTAAATAGTTAAGCAGTCTCCTTATTAATATTTTTAAATTTTTATTATTAAAAATATTAGATAAAATTGAATAATTGTTAACATTATTAATTATTGATAATTATTGAATATTATCTTTCATTTTATATATTAATTGTTTACTTGTTTATCATTTTTATATTGTATTTTATTGTTTTTTATTGTATGCTACCCAAAATTATGGACAGCTATATAAATCCTCAGTGCTAGTAAATGTAGATAAATAGATGGATAAATCGAAGAATTGATAACTTTAGTATTCACTTACTGCTACATAGATTATTATTAATACTGTTGGCTATTTTGAAAATCTAAAAATACCATCCAGTTAGAAAAGCAAGGATTATCCGATACCTAATAAAAGTGCCACAGACCCATGTTAACTAAGATACAGCTAGCATATAATTATTTACAACAGAATCACCTCTATAATTTTATTTATCTCTAATTGTTCTACAGCAATATCCTTTCATTATAAAAATATTTCTTCCTTTACTATACTATAAATCTGACACAGTTATGACCTAACACTATGCTTTTTAATGTTTTTGACAATAATTTCAAAAAAAACAAGGTAAATCAAATTCACTGGTATCATGTAACTTTAAGTTTATCCAGTCACTTTACAACAATTATATTTATGCACTATAAAGTGCTAAGCAAGTCGAACTATAAGCTACAAAATTTGCTGCACTTTTTCCCTGTTAAAGCTTTGTTGCCAACAACAACTAAGCATCACATGAATGAAAGTCTGAATATTTCACTCATGTGATTATGTTTCTATGCAGGATAAACCTCGCTTTTCTATTTTGCATGACTCCACAAGCTCTCTTGAGATTTAAAAACTAATCCTATTTCACCAAACATTTTTTGCTTGCTTCAAAACTTAACTGAGGTTCTCCCTCTCTTTTTTTATAAACTTATTGGCAAGAAATAGCACTGAAATTCTTTTAGTAACTCTGAAGATCAGCCTCAAGAAGAAGTAAAAAAGAACATAAAGATTTGTTTTTTTCATACTAAGTTAAAAGATTCTGGAAGTTATTAAACCAGACAAATATGGATATTTGATGAAATAACTTTTCAAATAATGAAAGTAATTTATATTTCTCTATGAAGAAAAGGCACTGCATTGCATTAATAAATACATGACATTGATATAGCTTGGTAGAGATGAGGTTCTAATGGCAACATAACTCCTATTGCTTTCTATAAAAAGAAATGTTACTCAGTGTAAACATACATATTTTAATTTAGTTATTGACAGACATCACATTAGTTTGTCTAAAAAAAGATATTGGTGATTACTTCAGAGTGGAATATAGATACAGATTTAAAAGACAATGAAATAAATAAAATATTGAAATCTATCAGTGAAATAAATTGAGAAATGAGAACTTGAAATTAAAGACCAGGTAAATACATTTTGTTTTATCCTCCAAGCCTCTATTTCAATCTACATTTAAGAATGACTTATTCAGTCTATCTAATTTAGAACTGAAAAATCTTATTTTTTTTCCACGAAGGGATATTTGAATTACCGGTAGTCATAAATACCATTAGAAATGCATGTAATATTTTTTTAAACTCTTAATTTTAGTTTGATAATATGGATAGTGCAACTCTGTATTCTACAGTTCTTTCAAATAATCAGTATTCACCTCAGCATTTATGATTCTTTAAAAAAAACACTATTGTGACTTAGAATAATCTAAAACATTCCTAAAGTAACAATAATTCAAGAAGTATTAGATACTGCTAATGCATTTGGAACAAATAGTAAAATTAAATGGCAATTTTAGGTAATCAAAGCTCTTCTTACAATAATTCAAAAAGTTTATAAACTTAATCCAAAGTATTAATATGTAACTTGTTTATTAAATTAGAAAACCTTTATACAGCTTGAATCACAATATAAATAAATAAATACATACATAAATAAATAAATAAATAAATAAATAAATAAATAAACTAACTAACTAACTAACTAACTAACTAACTAACTAACTAACGCAAGGACCACCAAGGACCCCTCTTTCTTGTTGCTCCCACAAGATGGAACTCCTTAAAAGAGAGGACCTGTAACATACTCTGCCTCCCATCTCTTGTGGGTTGGGTCGATGTAACTGGAGGAAAATAGCCCTTCAAATTATCTAGGTCTTAGCCATGTAGGACTTTAAGGTGATAATCAGCACCATGGTTTGGACCCAGAAGTAAATCCATAACCATTTCAGCTCCTGCAAGAGGGGCGACATGTATGCAAATCTAGACTATGTGGGACATCAATGCAAAACTTTTTAAGAAAAAGCCACTGTATCTTGCCTGCATTGTATTTGTGTTTATTTATACCAACTGAAGATTCTGGATACTTTTCAGTGCATTGCAGTAGTCAAAAGCAATTAGCAAAACATTATGAATGTAATAGATGGTACTACATCTATCTCACAAATTATTTTGTTCTCTGATGGCCTTGTGGAAAAGTCATAGAGTAGATTCTACCTGATGATCTTAAAGAACCGTTGGATCTGAGGAGGAGGACAAAACAGAGGAATGATCAGAGAAGCAGGACAAGACCGTCCCGGGTCCCTCGGCAGAGGTGGGTTCTGAATCTTCTTTCTGCCGGTTAGCTCACGGTCGCACCTCGACCAATCACACAAGCACGCACAAATGTGGCAATCAAAAAATAGCTTCTGCGCATGCACAGAAGCAAAATCCAAGATGGCGGCTCCCATAGAGACACCGACAAAACCGGCTCTGTGACATCATTACGGAGTCACTACCGGTTCTATAGAACTGGTAGGAACCCACCTGTGTCTCTCAGGCCTCGGAAGTGTTGCCAACGAAGGAGAGAGGGCACAGGGTGACCAAGTGAGGGGGGAAGCAGAGCAGAGGAATAACGGAGCTCCGGTGACGAGCAATTACCTTTCCCACCCATCCCCAATCCCTGAGCACAGAGAATGGATAGGAGGCGGGATCAGCACAGGACGACCCAATGACTCAGGAGGAGGGCACCCCACCCCTCTTCACAAGGCTCACCTGGGGAATGAGATTTAAAGAGATGCAGTTGGGAGAGGCATTTGTTGGGAACAAGTGTTGTCTTTTTCCAGTCTCATGTGCTGTTACTGATGTCTGAATATTTTGCTGTGCCTTGCCCTGCTTGCCTTACCTTGCTTGCCTGGTTTGTCTAGTTGTGAGTTTGCAGCGACACAGTTCTACTCTGGGTTCTGTTGCGGTCCCAGTGAACTCTTCCTGTGATGAGGACACCCTGTAAATAAATTTCCTGCTCTCAGAACTATGCTGCTTCTCTGAACTAATAGCAGCCAGGAACTATTGGAGGTGCAAGTTTAGAGATTGGCTCTTGGACTTGCAGTGAATGGTGGGACTTTTGGGGAAAAGTTGGACCAATAAAGGGGACTTAAACCTTTGTTCAAGCTGTGTTGCTTCCGTTCCCAGCCTGGGTCATCACACAAGGTATCTAGGTCTCATGTCATATAGGTCTTTACAGTGACAACTTCTTGAACTGAACCCACGTATAGCATAGATAGCCAGTATAGTTTCTATGATATTAGTATAATATGGCAATAATGAGTGGTGCATTATCACATGGACAGCTGCACTCTGCATCAGTTGAAGTTTCTGGATGTTATGACAAATCTCCAAAAGCTATTTACAACCAGATTTTCAAGTTACAATAACCAAACTTCCCCATCCCGTGCCACAGTCATGTGATTGCATTTTGTGTGCTTGGGAAGCAACTCACTTTTCTATATGTTTGCACCACCCTAGGGTGATGTAACCACAATTTTTAATATTTTTGCCAGTTTATAATATTTACTTCCATCTTAACAACACCATGATTTATGACCAGGTTCAATTACAGCTGTACGTTAAAGGACTACCTCTAAGTGCAACTCAAACTTTGTAAGAAAAAGCTTCTATATCTTCCTTGCACTGTATTTGAGCTTCTTTACTCCAATTTTACTTTTCCATAACTTAAAAAGCAAAAAATAATAATACGTGCAATTTTCAAACTAGGATTATCCACAAGTATAAAGGTATCATGTGAATGAAGGCCACAAGTATAATACAATTCAAATGTGCCTTTCAGTCTTTAATGAAGAAAACACATTATAACTGTCATTAAAAACTGAATTAAAACCTGTCATGATGTCAAAGGATCATATAATAACTTCCTAATTGTGCACAAAATCATTCATTAATTGATCATTCACATTCTATGTGAACTGAAATAAAAAATGTGACCAAGTGACCAAATGTGAGTTGAAAGAGCAAACTTCCATTATTATATGAAAACTGTAGATTAGATTAAGATACTTTCTATTCCATAAAAAGTTTTACTATGTATATATTATGCATTTCAATTATACATACACACACATATACATACATACATACATACATACATACATACTTACCGGTACATGTGTGTGTGTGTATTTACACACAAACATATAGTACCTACACATATACATATACAAATACACAAGCCCCCATTTTGGGAAGGTCCATTTATACATTTGGCTCAGATACTCATCCTTCTTAGATGAATACAATCATTCATATTATACCAAATTTTAAAATAATCTGTTTATTAACAGGAATCAAGTTAAAGCAGTAAACTTAAAAAAAAAATTAACAATAAAGTAGTATAAATGTTAATGTTTATTCTCTTGTATTTCACTAAAGATGGCATTGAAAATCAAAATCAAAACATAATTAAAAATTTTAACTTGTTAAATAAAGAAAATGTGTTTATTAACATCTACTTATTTGCTCTAAACTACAGGATTAAAAGTACTTATCTCTAGCTGGCTAATACCATGCATAAATAACATTTTTCAATTTATCATTATCAGACTCAGAAAAAAGAAAATGACAATTTAAATAAATATAGATTAAATATTTATTGTTAAAAACATATTTGTTTCCTCGTATAAATTTACAAATGTATAATGTATCTTCAGAAGGAAAAGAACCATTTGGAAGAAGGACAAAGACAAAGAATCAATATAATAAACTGTGTTCTCACAGATTATGCTGTGCAAACATTAGTCAAAATTAATATTTCAGCATTACTGAAATAGTTTTAGTTAGTACTAGTTTACTAACTGAGAAATATTTTTTCTCTCATCCAGTTGATCAAGAACAACCTATTCACTTCATAATTAAGGACTTCCCTCAGCGTAATAAATCTCTAAGCTATTTTGTGTTTCTATTCAGAGCTGGTTTAGTAAAATATGCATTACGCTGCTAAAGCTATAAAAGCTGGGAACAAAATTACCGTAAGAAGCCCTTGCAAATCATTATACAATAATATCTGGTGTTCTGGTACTCAAACAAATACATTTGAAAGATATTAGTAACTTTGGGACTATAGAGTGACCTACAACTTTCAACTTCTTCTTTCCTCAAAATAAATATAACATAATTCTATGGTTATTGCTCATATTTGTGCCTTCTCTTTTTTTTAAGCATTAGACCAAGCCAAAATGCATGGATATTTAACTCCTTGCAAACTATCCTGAAATCTTATTAGAATTAAGAGTGGAATAAAAACACATCAATAAAGAATCAGTGACTACTAGCAATTCAGCTACTTTGTAATCATGCTGTATGCTTCTGGTAAGAGTGAATACACTGTATAATCAAAATTTTCAAATATTTATATACTTTTGTTCCATAATATTTTAATTTGTATCAATTTCATGATCGTGTAAAGATGTAGCTACTATATATTAAGGACTGGGTTATTATCCACGCTCAAGTTTGAGGAAAGAAGCTAAATTGATATACAGCTATATTGTTAGTTGTGATACAATATAGCTATATATTGATACAATAATATACAATAAATAATACACAATAGATACAAACTTAAGGTAAACCACTACAAATTCGATTGCAGAAAATATGACTTCAGCAACAGTGTCAATACCTGGAATGCACTACCTGACTCTGTGGTTTCTTCCCCAAACCCCAAACCTTTAACCTTAGACTGTCTACTGTTGATCTCACTCCATTCCTAAGAGATCTGTAAGGGTCATGCATAAGCGCACCAACATACCTACCGTCCCTGACTTAATGTTCCCTTTAATTCGCATCCATGTCATGTATTCATAAACATATTTATACTTATGTCTAATACACACTTGACAAAATAAATAAAAATAATAAAATCTTATTTAAACAATGTTATCATATTATTATTTACTCATACTCTCTGTCTGAACTTTGCTTAGCCTGAAAGGAAATAGCATGAGACTCTGTATACTGTATATGTAGCTTAAGATAAGGCATTAGCTTCTTAAAGCTATGACAGTTGAAAAACAATAAGAATCTATATTTTAAATACTCTGTAATTGTATCCCAAGCTAAACACTGAACTGGATAACAAATTAATTTATTGTAATGCCCATGTGCACACGCAAACATACACACATGCCCACATATCCTATTATTGTATATATTTTAGTAATAACATGAAGTAAATTACAATTGATTCAATTAAAATGTATTGAAATTGCAGTTTGGATCACATACAATGCATGCACAAATTTGTAATCTCAAGGAGAACTACATGGTTTTAAATCATTTACATTTTCCATACCCTTTAACTGCAGAACATGTTCAAGGAAGCAAATTTACTCAGATTTCTTTAATAAATTTTAATGCCAAGCATTAGAGTTTAGGGTCCTTAGAACTGAAATAGTAATTCTCTAGCATCCTTTAGTAGTGTGCTCATTCAACAGGAGTCTCTTTGAAACATTTAAATCTGTTTTTTCCAGAATGAGATTTCTATCTGCCCAGGGATGAAATCTACTTACCTTCCCTACTGGTTCGGAAGTGCGCACGCTGCATTATCATCACGATTTTTGATCCTCTGCGCATACACAGAAGGCTTTGCGCATGCGCAGAGAGTTAAAAACTCGGAAGTAATGGCATTATATCAAATTCTTATTTCTATAACTTTAGAAATATGGATTAAAAACCTAGCTGCAAGAATTATTGTTAATCTGTTTAATTACTACCAAAAGTGTACCAATTGCTTTAGCAGTACCAATAAAACCTAGAAAATTACAAAGATGGTATAACTTTAGCCTTTTCTTCTTATGAAGTACCTTTTGGACAGTTCTAAAAAAAAAGATTGAAAATAAATTCTTTTCCACCAAATATTCCAATCAGATTCACAGGGTACAAATCTCCTATCTTCCTAGAAATATTTTTTTTAATATTGGTAAATGAGCATCCATTGGACTTAATGATATAATTTCCTTGCTTTTTAAATAGAATAGAATAGAATAGAATAGAATAGAATAGAATAGAATAGAATAGAATAGAATAGAATAGAATTCTTT
>JANHFT010004914.1:321011-340777 GCA_032467955.1 Pseudoxenodon macrops
GATTAATTGTTCTGTCAGGAAATTTCTCCTTAGTTCTAGGTTGCTTCTCTCCTTGATTAGTTTCCATCCATTGCTTCTTGTCCTGTCTTCTGGTGCTTTGGAGAGTAAATTGACTCTTTCTTCTTTATGGAAGCCCCTTAGATATTGGGACATTACTATCATGTCACTCCTCATCCTTCTTTTCATTAAACTAGGCATAACCAATTCCAGCAACCGTTCTTTATAAGTTTTAGTCTCCAGTCCCTAATCATTTTTGTTGCTCTTCTATGTGCTCTTTCCAGAGTCTCAACATCTTTTACATAATATGGTGACTAGGGGTGTGTTCTGGATATTTTTGCTGCCGGTTCGTTCAGGGTCGCGCTGCGTATGTGTGCGTGAAGCGCACGCGCATGCAGCAATCAATAACTGGCTCTTGCGCATGCGCAGAAGCAAAATCCAAGATGCTGGTGCCCATGGAAACACCAGTGGGACTGGCTCCATGACGTCATCGGCGAGTTACCACCGGTTCTATAGAACTGGATAGAACTGGTAGGAACCCACTTCTGATGGTGACCAAAACTAGATGCAATATTCCAAGTGTGGTCTTACCAAAACATTATAAAGTGGTGTTAACACCTCACATGATCTTGATTCTATCCCTCTGTTAATGCAACCTAGGACTGTATTGGCTTTTTTGGCAGCTGCTGCACACTGCTGGCTCATATTTAAGTGATTGACCACTAGGACTCCAAGATCCCTCTCACTACTATTGAGTCAGGTACCACCTATACTGTACCCTGTGCATTTGGTTTTTCTTGCCTAAATGTAGAACCTTACTTTTTTCATCATTGAATTTCATTTTGTCAGACAGTGCCCAATGTTCAAGTCTGCCAAGGATCTTCTGTATCTTAAGCCTTGCAGTTCTCAGTACCTGGAAGGCTCATCAATCATTATTCCTGCTTTACAGACTACACTTCTAAAGAACTATTCAATACATTTGCTTCACTCTTTCCTCCAAAGAGCTTAAACAAACTTAAAGATTTCCCCATATTTATTTACAGAACTACCCTTTCAGATCTGTTTGATTGGCTCAATGACTCCCAAGGTAACTGGATAAAGACTTTAACCTTAGTTCAAGATTCTTCACCATAAGCAGCTGAAACAATATGGAGATGGAGAAAAACACATACATTTTATGCATTCTAACCAGTGATGGGTTGCTGCAAGTTTGGACCAGTTCACTAAAACAGGTAGCAGAAATTTCCTCCCGCTCGCCGAACCAACAGCGACAGCCGGCTAGACACATCCCCAAACTGGTCCTCTGGCTTGAAATCTGTCCTCCGAAACGAAATTTACTTGAAAATAACCTTCTGCGCATGCGCAAACCCTCCAGTGCATGCACACTTTTTTTCTCAGGCGTGACAAGGGCACATGCGTGAGTGAAGCGAGCAAAACACGGATTTCCAGGGCAACCTCGAACCAGTAGGGAAGGTAGGTGGAACCCACCCCTGATTCTAACCATTATATAACTTGCTGGAGCATTTCTAAAAAATTGTCTCCTTCATGCTTAAAAGTAAAGGTTTCCCCTGTCCAGTCATGTCTGACTATAGGGGTGGTGCTCATCTCCATTTCCTAGCTAAGACAGCCAGCATTGTCTGAAGACATGTGTCATTTTGCAGGTGATTGTCTTTTTATGTACACTGAGAGCACATGCACCAAAGACAAATTCCTTCTGTGTCCAATCACACTTGGCCAATAAAGAATTCTATTCTATTCTATTTCCCATTTGGATGGTCCAAATATGTACACACCCATTGATGTTTATTGTCCATTTCATGGAGACAACTGAATAGATTTTCTTGACAACATCATATGTAGAGGCCATTTGTATGTAGAGGCCTTTGGGGGAGGAGGTTTCCCCCCCCTCCAGTTTCTTAATCTAGCCGATAGCCCTGATGGGCCTCAACCTACATGTGACCCAGATTCAATCCTGCTTAGCTTTTTCAAGATCATCTCAGATGAATTGGGTGTCGCCATCCATTTGCTATTCTTAAATAAGTTTCAGTATAGTTTTCGAAATAAATACATGATTTCTTTTTAATAATCACCTTAATATCATGGGAATTTTGGGAACTGCATTAAAGACTACTGTTAAGCCTATGGGAGTACAGTGGTGCCTTGGTACTCAACTGGTCTGAAACTCATTGAATTTGTTACTTAACACATTTTGACATGAAAATATTGTCCTGGTACTCATCATTTGTTCAGTACACAGGGCGCAAGTTGGAACTTGGTGTTGGCAACCTTGTGACTCACTACATTATTCCTTATGGGAAAAATGTGTTTGGTATTCATCCTTTTGGGTACTCATCACGCCTCCCAGAACCAATTAAGGATGAGTACCGAGATACAACCGTACAGTAACACAATAAAGACAGCTGTGATATCTAACGACATTGATGGAGAACCCCAATTTATGATCTCCAATTCAAAACCTTGCAGATGCGTAAAGCATTTTCTTTTTCTTTTTAAATCAGCTGCAGAATAGTTAATACCTCATTATAGTTTTTACTACTGCTTTCATTTTCATTTTACAGTTCCATGGATGCGTAGAAATTAATTTTCCTCATTCGTATTAATTGTCTTTAATAAATCCCTTCGCCTGCATGTAGAAACTAAACAAATACATCAATAAGGGGGATGGGGGAATGAAAGGAACAAAACAAAGTAATTTCATTAGGAAATATGTAGGAGGTAAAAGTTATGTGGGGAGTAGTTTTTCTGTTTTCTTAAGAAGTTGCAGTTTCAGTTTTTCAAGTACCAAGTGAGCTTAGAATTTCCAGCAAAGGCTTTTGGATTGAAACTCACTAAATAGATTTTAATCTACTGCAAAATGCCTCACTGGTTGTATCTCAGGATATTCCCTTGTAAATGTGTTTCCACTAGCGCAATGGGACTTCCCTTCATGCTCTTCCATCCCCCCCTCAGCCTGCCCCCCAGCTGCACATATATCCAGACCTCTAGAGCAGATCTGTAGATGTTTGGGTGTGGGAGAGAGATGGATTCAGTTCCAGTAGCAGATGGCATTCCCCATCAGAAGGGGATAACATGGGATTCGGAATTAGGAACAAGGGTAACTGTCGTGCCTCACAACAGCTTGCATGTGGAGACTGCCAGGAAATCTATGACCCCATTGGCTCAGGCACATAACATTTTCAGCAGGCAAGTCGATTTTCCCAACATCCCTAGGTTACCTACACATGTACATATACACCCTTTCGCATGGCAAAGGGTCACAGAATTCTGCCAGGGCTACCAAGAAGTCCATGTACATTCCTGGCTTCTAGTTTCCAACTGACATTGTATCTTACTCTCCCAGATTATCTAGATGCACCAGATTGCCACCCAAAGTATTAAGTATTTGAGGCAAACAACCAAGGCTCAAACACTACATAAAGTGAAGCACACAAAATTGGTTAGACCGGGAGACTTTACTGCATCCAAACTAGAATGGGCTCCTTTGTGATTCCATGGATTCAGCATGCAAGGTGATTTTCTTGGGCATGGAATTAAATATCTATATTAGCATTCCCTCGCTTGTTTGTGTTCTTAACAACAGAGTTGGAAGGGACCTTGGAGGTCTTCTAGTCCAACCCCCCTCCGCACTCAAGCACAAAACCCTAAACCATTTCAGACAAATGGTTATCCAATCTCTTCTTAAAAACCCCAGTGTTGGAGCACCCACAATTTCTGAAGGCAAGTCGTTCCACTGTTTAATTGTTCTGTCAGGAAATTTCTCCTTAGTTTTAGGTTGCTTCTCTCCTTGATTAGATTCCATCCATTGCTTCTTGTCTTGCCCTCAAGTGAATGCAGTATGATTGACTACTCATAAAAAATTTGGAGAAATTAGCTTAGTAAACGTGTTTCTTGGCTGCCTTTATTTTTAATTTTTATAGTGTTTCTTATTGTTTTCGTATGTTTTAATTCTGTCTACCACCCAGAGTCCCTCATTGAGATAAGTGGCCTTATACATGGAAAAACTAAGCTACCTGTACAGGCAAGAGTGAATAGGATTACTGCCCCAGCTTCAGGGAGCACAATTACATTTACTTCTGAATAATACAAATATGTTCTGCTCTAGGCGTTCCCAAACCACAAAGCAAACTCCTTGTGCTGACAAAAAACCCTTTTTATTGTTACTGTTAATTTCTCACATTCACGTCCAGCAAAGTCTTTCAAGAGAGAATTTACAGTCACAGACCTTATCTGGCTGGGAGAGCTGCCAGATCGATATCTTCAAAACTTGGCAAGGATTCTCTGAGATTCGCGAACCAATTAAGCGAACTAATTGTCTCCTGCAAACTCCCCTCTCCATTCGCTCCTCTTTTATTCCCTGCAGGAGGGGCCATTCATCGTCCGCCTGTGTCCTTACTCCCAAGTCAACTCTCGTTCCTCATCTGTTCCCTTCATCTGACAACTCTGTGCATGTGCACACTGGGACAAGGCTCCAGCTGTTCATCTGCCTCACTGCTGTCTGACTACAAAGGCAACTGATAACTGTCAGACTGCCCTGGCCCCATCTCTGCCTCTGATGCAGAGCCTTCCTCAGACTCCAGGACTGGCCCGTGTTCCTCCCCAACCTCCTCACTGTCCAAGTCTGCTGCCAGCTCCATTGGCCGCTGGCGAGCCACAACAGAATAAGATTGCACTTTGCACTGCAATTGGGGAACTGAATCTAGATCGTCTCAAATCCTCAAATTGGGATTTATCTGTTCTGAGACAGAGGATGTTTGCTTTCTTTATCAGTGTTAACTTTAACATGCAGCATAGTATTAGAAATCCTGAACTGATGCTTGTGTAAAATATTTTAATCCTAGGACTAAAAGACAAATAATCGGCAAATCTTGTTGCAAGTGAGGAAATCCTCAGAAGCCAAGGAAAAAGAGGAACAAGCCTATCCAATACAATATGTGGGTGCCTTGATCAGCACAACAGCCAGTTCCTCTCTGAATCAGGGTGACCAATTCAGAATCACCTCTGGTTCTGTCTGATCACACAATGTCTGCTGTTTTGGAAATTTAGGCAGTGGGTGCAGAGCGGGAATGGGTTAGGGGTTGTCTGTATTTGTGCATTGTGTTTTGTAGTGAAAACAAGGTGTATTTTCTTTGAAAAATTACCTCTGTAGGACTGTGGCTGGTCCTTTGTTCTAAATTCTTTCTTTACTTTGATTCCTGGCTCCTGAGCTTTCACCCTGGTGTCACTAAAGCTCAGGGTCCTGCTGTATTTAGGACAGTGATGGCGAACCTATGACACATGTGCCACATGTGACAGGCAGAGCCATTTCTGAGGGCATGCAAGGCCTTGTCCTGTCAGCTACAGCGCATTTGTGAATGCTGGCCAGCTGATTTTTGGCCTTGATTTTCAGCCGTTTTTCACTCTCCAGAGGCTTCAGGAGTGTTCAGGGAAGCTTCTGGAGGGTGAAAAATGGCCCAACAGGCAAACCAGAAGTTCAGGAACAGACTTCCAGTTTATCTGTAGGGCTGTTTTTCGCCCTCTGGAGGCTTCAAGAGGCTTACCTGAAGCCTCTGGAGGGTAAAAAAATGGCCCAAGAGGCAAACTGAAGTCCCGTTGGACCGTTTTTCACCCTCCAGAGGCTTCAGGGAAGCTTCCTGAAACCAATGGGGTGAGCATGGGGGGTGGACACATGTTCAGTGCAGTGTGCATGGGGGGTTGTGTGCTGGCATGCGCACATGGACTAGCACGCACGCACTACCATTTTTGGCACACAAGAAGAAAAAGTTAGCCATCACTGATTTAGGATATATCACCTTTGCTCTATTCCTTCTGGTGGCAAAACTATTGAAATACAATCATTTCACCATTAGAGCTTTTATATGGCACAGCAGGAAGTGGTATTAAGCAGCTTGGAAATCCCCACTTGTTTGATGAATGAACCAGTTTGGATACTGGTTAAATGCTGGCCTAGGAACCAAGACGCTTCAAGTTCTAGGCCTCCCTTAGACACAAAGACCAGCTTTGTGCCTCTCTAAGCCCAACTCACCTCACGGGATTGTTATTGTTGAAAAATATCAATAGTAATAGGTGCTTTGGGTGTAATCCCAAAGCAAATGGAGCACAATTTGAACACCATTGGCATTGACAAATTCACCATCAGTCAATTGCAAAAGGCAACTTTACTCAGAATAGCTTACATCCTGCAACAATACCTCTAAAACCTCTAACACCATCAAACGTCAACATCCCAGGCCCAGGTTGATAAAAATGCCAAATCCAGTCTAAACTCTGGCTGATTGTGTGGCAAAGCATAATAGGATAATAAATAATTCTAAGTTGTTTAGAATAACTCTATAAAACAAAAGACCAGAAAGCTAAATACTTGGGAACTGTGATTTCATGTTGTTGTATATGTATTAATGCAAATAGTTTCCTATCACTAGCAATTTATTTTTCTCTGTTTGCATGAAGTGAGAACTTATTAATGTTTGCAGGGCCAGCAGTATTTATTTGAATGCCGTTTTTGCTGTCTTCTATTGAACAGCTGGAGGAAACATTCTCTGCAAATTCTCAGCATTTTTAGGTCTGCAGAGAAAAGGATGATCACTGGCTGGGCCCAGACTGCTTTCAAAGAGTATTGTGGAGTAGAAGTGATATGATTTCGGAGCAGAACCAGTCTATGGGAATGAGGGGAGCACCATTGTTCTCAGAACTGCATCTGAAAGATTCTTGATTCTATAAAATCTGGAATCTTTTCTGTTATGATGTATGGGAGTGAGGGTGCGTGTGCACAAATGCAAGTCCATGGCTTAAAAAATACTGATTAAATTAGAGCTCAATTGATGTAAAAATAAGCTGAAATAAATAGGATAATTGAACTTCCATGAGATGGCAATGCAGAAGGCTGCACGTACATGAGCACCAACTCATAATTTAAAATTTTATACCATACACATTGGGCTGGAGTTGTTGTGTTGTTTTTATTGAAGCACACAGCATCCGTATCAGCTGTAGGTTGATTGCAACAAGCTAAGTTATTGCAGAAGTGTGATATGCCAATAATAAACATGTAAGCTAAAGGTGTCTTATTTCACAAAACTTAGTGTTGCTCTCCCAACTACAACATAGGCAGCTGGCTAGTAAAGCTGAGAGAACTTATTGCAGGAGGATGGAAGAATAAGAATATAATGAGAAGGAGGGTTGTCATTATTTAAATAGTTAAAATGGTCCTCACAAGAGATGGCTTTTGTTGCCTAGAATTAGAGCCAGAGACTGGAGTAGCAGAAAATTATAAAGAGGTAGGAAGCCAAGGGCACAGACGTTTAGCCTTCCAACAAAAACCCTCACCTATCTTCTCACATGTCTTCTTGAGACAATGGTTCAATTGCACAAAGGAAGGCCCTAAAGTGAAGTCATCTCATGACTGGTTATTAGGGCCTCACTGTATGTTTACAACAGAACTGGTTGAAACCGGAGTAAACCTAACTGAATGATTTGCCTTCGTAGATCAATTTATTGACAATAAATTGTACTCCCATAGAGAAGAAATAGATTATGCTGGGAGGTGAGGAGACTGAAGATACAAATGACTCTCCAACTCAAGGCTTAACCATTGGAAATTCTAATGTGAATCATTAATATTGGTTTTGCTAATGATAACAGACTTTAGCAAACAACATCAGGATCTAAACAGCCTAGCTTATACTTGGGCACATGACATTTCCAAGATGGAATCCGTTTTAGCAGAATGTAAGAGGGAACCAAAGGATGGTAAACTAGAGTAAGTTCTATTTTATTGTTACGAGAGTTGCTTTCCTCTTTCTTAAATTATACCTCCTAATTTGGCTCAGCTTTAATGTCTTTATAAAGCCCAGAACCACTGCATCAAATTATTAACTGCCACACATTGAAAGTAAGATGTTTCCAGAGCTCTTTTTACAAGTTTTGTTGAAAGAAAATAAGGCTATAGATATATCAGTATGCATATTGTTTTCTCTTTGGAATCCAGTAAGGGAGGTCCTCCTTCTACTCCAGTTCTATTAGGACCAAATACTATAGATGATTAAACAGACTTAACAAATGTAATAAATTATATAATAACCAATGAACAATCAACATAGCTGCATGACTATGAAAGGCTGTACAAACGCCTCTCTTGATGCTTCATTTACACTGTCAGTTTGGTAAACTAACGATATCTGTAGAAGTTAGCTATGTAACGATTCATTGGCCTTTCCTGAATTGTTTTTGGAAAACAAAGAATGGGGCTGGGAGTCCCCCTTGTTCATACCTGGAGGAAAAAGCATTAATCAAATCAGAAGCTTGGGGTGGACATACCTGAATTAGCAATGCTTGTACTTCAGGAAAGATATTGTCTCTCAGAGCAGTAAGTTATTCTGAAGTCCTCGGAGGCTCCTACTATCTCTTCTTTTTTTTCTTCTTCTTCTTCTTTATCTGAAAGAACAGAATTAGGTTCCAGCTCACTTGAGCCAACCTGCTCCTCACTCTGTTATCCCAAAGGAGCTAAACTAGCTTTCTTCATACCCCAAGTCAGCAGGCAAGGACAGACAAGATTTCTTAGCACTGATCCATGAACTCCTAGGATTTCCTCACAGATTCAATCCCTGCAAAACCACTCCCCTTAACTTTGCTTTTATCCGTTGGCTTTCCAGCTTTTCCCACAATCTTTGACCATTGCAGCCCAAGGTCTCTGTGTAAGCCTCTACACTGTTAACAACTGAAAAGCCTCTGTGTTAACAACCTTTAGATTGTTAACTCATGACATGCTCTCTGTTAGCTTGTCACTGATGTTGAAAACTACCATGATCAGTTTACTGCCTTGTGCGCCACTATCATCAAATATTTTAATCTATTGTTTTCATGGTTATTAATTTATTAAGCCTGTTTAACCACCTGCAGGGGCTCCTCACTTATGACCAGTCACTTAGCAACTGTTCAAAGTTACAACAACCCCCATCTCCCCCCCCCAAAAAAAGAATACACATGAACTGGTTGCTTAACAAACACAGCTTTACAACTTCCATGTTTGTTTAACAACAACAAAAGTTTGTAAAATCAGATTTAGTCATGTCATGACTAAATCTTTATGATCATCACAACTTATGACTGTAATTGTCAGGCTCAACTGCAGTCATAAGTCAAGAATTACCTGTATAGTATTTGACCAATTTAACTACCCTGCTTCCCTGAAAATAAGACCTATCCCGAAAATAACCTCTAGCATGTTTTTAATGTGTGCACCTAATATAAACCCTACCCCCAAAATAAGCCCTACTTAAGAGTGGCCTCCTGCCCCACCACGAGCAAGCTGAAGAAGTGGGCCTCCCATACGTGAGGGGGAGGAAATAACACCCCCTCAAAATAAGTCCTGGTACTTATTTTGGGGCCCAAAAGAAAATAAGACCTGGTCGTATTTTCAGGGAAATATGGTAGCATTGAAGGTCGTCAAAGTTTGGTGAAGGAAATATCTTTCTCTAATAAAGAAATATGCTGTTAGATTTACTTCTGCTGGAATCCTGTATTTTTTTAGACCTCCCTTTCCATTCTTTATTACCTCTGAATCATCATCAAGACACGGCAGAGGAAATCAATCTGGAGCCAATTTTCACTGCAGCTGATGATCTTGAAATATCATCAGTTTAGTTTACTCTTGTAAGAGGGACTTTCTCTACCATCTGGCATAGTGGTAGACACTATACAAATTGTATATATACAATTTAAATGGTGATCTGCTGGAGAAATTATTCACAAGCCGAGTATGTGCATGTGAGTGAAAGAGGGGGGAGAGAATGAAAAGGGATTTTAAAATACTGATTGATTTCTTTCTAAAACAAAACTGGCATCTCCTTGGCAAGCAGCTTTTTATTGAGACAATTTGTTAAACCTGATGTAAAAGTTGATGATTTTGCATCAAAAATCACTGATTCAGGAAATATGCATATACCTTAGGAAATCTTCAATTAAATACTATACTAGGAGGATTAGTATTGTCCAGCCCAATATCTGTATGAAAAGATGGTAATTTGCTACATAGAAAACTGGCAGAAAACAGCTTAAAACCTAGGAAAGAAGTGGTAATTTTCCTTTGCTTTTAAAGAAATGTATTGAACATTGATTCATATATAGGTTTTTTCCTTTACCCAATTTTGTGGTTATGAAAAAAGAAGTCCACATTAAGAAAAGAGGTTGATACTTTTTAGAAGTATAAAATGATTCATAACCCAGAGGAAATAAACAATGTAAATAATTTATGAGTGTGTAGGAAATTGTTCGTAAACAAATTCTTTGGTTGTTTTATAAACAACTGTAGATTTTTAAGCTAGAATACATACATGTAATTTTCAAAACAATTACATTGTAATCATTAAAAACAATATTAATATGCTGGTTTTTTTTATTTTAAAGATTTTAATTTTATTATAGTGAAAAATCTAAACTAATTGGTATGAAAAAAATGTATTTGTGATAAATGAGGAAATATACATTTTAGCAAATATGGGAATTGGTTTAAAAATAGAAAAAAACATGTTTTATAGAAAATTCCATTTGTTGAGATTGTCTTGATGATTTCACAGTTTTAATCCATGTGGATTTTTGCTTATTTACTTATTAGTAATTAGTCTGAAAATTAATAGGATGGATAATTCATGTGCTCTAATTGTCTTTGACCTTCAAAATTCTATTTGCATCCTTCTGGAGACCTTAATTTTTCCCCCTGATATCTGATGGATGTAGAGAGTATCAGGCTAGTATTTGGTGCAACTTTAAAAACCTATTTTGTAAATTCATTAGAAAACTCATTTCAGTAAGAATCCATCCTTTGGAGGTTTTCCTTGAGCCATATTTTAAGCAACATCTTACCTGATTATGTAATAAAAATAGCTCTTAATCATTAGAGAAGCCCAACTGTATGAGAGTACTTACTTCCAGTAAATTGCCATTGAGGGAACATCCTTAGTACTTTTATATTTTAGATACAAAGCCTAGCTCATTACTAGACCATAAATAGTTAAAGAAGATGTAACAGAGATTGCAGTAATGGTTCTTGGCCTCACCATAGAAAATGAATAATGAATCATACAGTTAAAGCACCAGTTTCTTTTAACTTATTCCTAACTTCCTGTCGAGAGGCAGTTTGGCGTAGTGGTCAAGGCACCAGGCTAGAAACTGGGAGATTGTGAGTTCAGGTTCTGCCTTAGGCACAAAGCCAGCTAGGCGACCTTGGGCCAGTCACTTTCTCTCAGCCTAGGAAAGGCGCAAGGGCAAACCACTTCTGAAAAACTTTGCCAAGAAAACTGTAGGGATTTGACTAGTAGTTTCCAAGAATCAAACACAATTTGATAGAAGAAAAAAGAAAGCTTCCTATTATACGTTGGCAGCAAGCTTAATCTACAGCAGAAATATAGTTCTTTGTTCTCTCATTCTGTTTCAGCCGCCAAAGACAAAAATCTGGAGACTTCATGAAATTCCAGAGAGAGAAAGTTTAGAGGTTGATGAAAACAACATGAAAAAAATAATCTATGTTTAGTAATCATTCTCAAGCTATTTCTGAAATCCTTATGGAATATGGCTGTCACAGTCACAAAATGCACTGAAAATAAGGATAATTTTTCCTTTCCTCTTCTGTTCTTTTCTTTTTGTATCCATCCTGAAAGTGATAATTGGAAGCTAAAAGGAATCTTCCGAAGATGTTGTTCCCTGCCTTAGAAAGTAGACACTTCAGTCAAAAAGTTATAACTAGCTACTTCCTTCTATTTTCATTTCCTCCTGAGATTTTTCATTTATGGAAAAAATGAGAAAAATATATACAATCCTACAAATACATTGCCCCTGGGACTCTCCTGAATTCCCCCTTGATCCCTCCAGAGGAGAGATCCCAAATTTGCTTTGGGGATCTGCAATTTATTTTGGAAGACTTTCAATTTTTTCAAATGAGATTCTCCCAAATTCAGTGTACACTTCTAATACGAATCTGCTTGACATTGTTGAAGATCTATACAAAAGATCTTAACTTTTGTTGGCTCTTTTCACTCTCTTGTTTCCTTCCCAGAACTAAAAATATTAGAAAGAGGAATGAAATACAGGTAAAATTTAAGAAATATACTCAGAACCATGAAAACATAACTGTTTTATAGTAGATTCTTAATTCATACTATTGGATCTTTACATATGAATATGTTTGTTCATTAAAAGAACCAACCTATTCCTCTTTCAAATTATTCACTAGTTAGATAGGTCATTCTAAGAATGTCTCTCTTGTGGAAACATCTGGAGAAGCCCATTTGTGACAGCTGTTCATCGTGTGATTATTGGAAGGCATTCAAAGGTTAAAAGGCAGTATACTTCAACTGGTACACTTTAAATGACTGGCAGTCATTTGTGGTTCCTATAATGTTCTCTTAGAAAACATTGTAATTAAGAAAACAATTGTAATCCAGTTTGACAGACATTTGCAACGCAGCTATAACAGTGAAGACAAAAAAATAATTTACCCAATAAAAGTGATGTAGAAATAATACCTACAAAGTGTCTTTTTTTAGTTAACTTCCAATGTGCTGAAAGTTTTGAATCAACTGTACCCAACAGAGAAAAGTAGCATTCTGCAATATTAGTCCTTCTTTCTGTCATTATATGACAGCAATTGTATCCTAAGAGAGGAAACAAGGCAACACTGGTTTTCTAATTTAGCTCAATATTATTACCACTGGCTCAGAAAAATCCCACAAGCATCATGAATTGCCTAGGAATCATGATTCTAACCTGAGAAAATACGACTACTATCAGTGACAAGCAAAAAGAATGCACATTCATTGTTCTGGGAGCTGAGAATAAAGTTGGCTTCTTAATTAAGGTAGTTTAATGTTGCACTTTGCATTAAGTTTGCAACTATTAATTATCTTGGATAATGGATCCAAAAAAGCCTTGTATTTCCTCTGCAATAGTCATATAATTTTTGTCGTGCCGTTCAAGAATTTTCTTAATCATCAGGTGAATTTCTGAAGGGAATGTCTTGGCCACAAGAAAGGCAGACACTTCCAGAATGCCACCACTTACGTGAATTGTTTTACGTTCACTTTGCACAAAAGGGAAGTAAAATAGAGGGCCATCTTTGGAAGGCCTATAGATCATTCACATCTATTTAATGGAACTGTTTTTAATAGTTGTTTAAAAATCAAAAATATTTTGTCAGCATTAGTATGGATGTTGGAGATCTCTTTGTACCTCTAAGAATCAGAACAAATGATAAAAAGCAAATGAGGAACTAGGTCAGGGGTGTCAAAGTCGCGGCACACGGGCCAGATGATTCACATGCTAGCCACACCCGATTTAGTGAAGAGGGAGAAGTCCCAATACATCATGTGACGACACCGTGACGATGCGAGTTTGACAGCCCTGAGCTAGATCATCACAACTGTCTCTAGGCCTGTTTCCTACCTGGCTTTTCATTAGTTAAATGAGTCTCAGTATTTAAGAGGCAGGATTGATTCAAGCTTTAAATGTTTGTTTTTAACTCTTCTGATTTTGAGTCTGGAGAGAATTAGCATCCCAGTTTGCAGGTCAAAAAACAGCAACCCCTCAGCCACCTGCAAGTGATGGATTTGACTAACTCCAGCTGTCACCAATTCAACTCTCAAGAGTCAGAGCCTGGGTTTGGGAAAGTACCAAGTCTTAAATCAGGCTGCCAACTAAAGAGAGCCAAGCAGGAAAAGATGGTATGGGTTTCAAAAAAGGAGAAGGCTTCCAATATTAAGGGCAATCAGGAACTGAAAGTGATGTAAGATCATGGTCCAGTCCCTTCTCTTGTCTGAAGCAGATTCCTACTCTAAGTTGCATTACTGTAACATTCAAGATCTTCCCTCTTCTGATCTTGTGAACAGATCTTCACTTTGGCTCTGGCTGGCTTCTGTGGACTGGCTCTCTTGTTTGACCTAGAGATTCTCTTAGATTCTCATCAGTATTCGTCTAAAGTCTCCAAGCTAGCAGTTTGTGACCCTAGCATAATTTATAAGGCGAGAAATTTCTCTTTAAACTCTCCAAGTTTTTGTTTAAATTACTGGCTCTTAGCTCTGTGCAACTACCAGTGAAAGATTTACAACATGCTAATAAAAGCTTTCAGACTTATAATTGCCTTACTTTGTGTTTGCAAAGGACTGGTTGTTTCCAGTCTCTGTCCTCAATTAAAAAGCTACTTTTTTGGCCTCATTGGTCCAGTTGAAGGACTGCAAGCTGAAAATGCAAAATGGACAACTCAGCTTTCCAAGTCCACACAAAAATTGATGCCTTGCAATTACACCAAAACCAGCCAACTGCTCCAATAATCTCTTCCCAATCATAAGTGTCCAATCACTGTTTCTAAAAGGGGGATAGATTCTTTGACCAGTTTCCAGTAGTCCTGGAACCTAACAACCTTTATTATGAGCCTTTGTCCTGAAGATGTTTCCACTGACCAGATCAAAGTTGGCTTCATTATTAGTCTATTTGGACCATCTGCAAAATCAATTATTCTATTGCTGCAGCAAAGTCTTCTGAAAAACTACTCAATGCCACCTCAGAAAGTTACACTAAGGACATAGCTCAGTGGCAAACTACATAAATTACTTATAGATAAGACTCGAGACTTAAGCTGAAATGAGGTTGCTTTAATAGATCAGTTCCAGAAAGGTTCCAGCAGATAAAATCCTGGCAAATTAGCCAAATTGAACTTCCTATTCATAGTACATGACCTGACCTATCTCTGTCTGTTAATAGACATAAAAGTAGAAAAGTTTTATCAAGTTTCTTCCTTCTCTGTGAGGTAGCTGGACATTTCATGGCATAGTACCCAGAATCTTAAATAATTGGTTAAACAGCCCAATAAGATTCCAATCCCTTCATTGCAAAGAATACGTTCCAGTTTCTATTCCAGAAGTCCAAGAGAGTAAGAGGTAATACAATACACTGATTTCCTAGAGGTGTTCAGAAAAGTACATTTACCATTATACATAAATGGTGAGGAGGTGGATAGAGATGGTAGTTTTAAAATTTTTGGGCATTTATATCTAGGAGGACCTCTCATGGACTATGAGTGCTAACATGCTTGTGAAGAAGGCACAGAAGAGGCTGTATTTCCTGAGAATGCTCAGGAAAATGAATTTATCTCAGCATCTACTTCTGTCCTATTATCGCAGCACCATTGAGAGTGTCCTGACATACAGTATTCTTGCATGGTATGGGAGCAGCTCTGCAGCGGACAAAAAATGTCTACAGAGAATCATTAAAACTGGCCAGAATATCATCGGGCTCCAGCTACCAGCCCTGGACAACATCTTCACATCTCACAGTTTGAGGCAGTTGTACAACATTCTCAGAGACTCTTCCTATCTTGCTTACAATCTTTTTGGACTATTGCCTTCTGGCAGAAGATACAGAACTATTAGAACTTGGACCACACCTCTTCTGAATAGTTTTTATCCCATAAACTATAATTGCACTCAACAATGAACTAAAAGGCCACTATCAATGAGCTGTTAGTCAGCATTACTTGGTCTGTTGTGTGGATGCTTCTGTGGTTAGGGACAGGGAATTTTTTGGTGGGTGGGGGTATTTGGGGATTGCCATGTGTGTTGGTCTGGCCTCTGGGTGTTATGCGAATTTCGCTGTATGGGTATACTGTGTATATACGTACAATGACAATAAATAAATATTATAAAAAAGTACTACAGTAAAAGATGGATTCATCTTTCAACAAAATGAATGGAAAGTAGAAGTAAAGAAATAGGATGTGCAAGCAGCCTGTTATTATGTTACAAAACACCACAGAAGTATATGAAGTTATGCTAGTGGTGAATATGTAATATCAAAAGAGTGTTACAATGGAGTGAAAGAGGCTGTGAGTTAGGAAAAAACATAGAGAATGATTGCTGCAAAACGAAGATAAAATTATTGTACAGTGGGTAGAAAAACCAATTACAAAACACATTGTCTAAAAGAAGAAGGAAACGTGAAGCAAAGAAAACATGAATATATTTTGATAAAAATAAACACTGATTTAGAAGTGAGGGTAAACAAGAAGCATCTAGCACAGTGAATGGAATTAAAATTAAAAGTGATGAAATTTTGGAGGAACTGAAACTGAAGTAAAAGAAGGCTAGAATGACTATTTTAGGGATTTGTCTGGCAATGAGAGAAGAACTGAAATGAATATTTACATTGATTAGTGTCCAAGAAAAATCTTTTTGGAACGGAAGCTATATGCTGTGAATTCAAAAAATGGTATAATTGGATATATGTTAAAATATGGATGATATGTATTCTAAACACTACTGATCTCTTTACACTTTTGTAACAGCTTATAAGTCCCCACCCCTGAGGTCTAACTTGGTGAATTTAAGAATCTTTCACAGGTGTTTAAGAAATTCAGAAATCAGGGGTTAGGCACCATTGAATGGTGATTTAACTGAAGGCCTGGTAATCACCGAAGAGCTTTGATTTATCCTACTTTTTTCTCTTAAAATGTGCAGAGCTACTGATGGGTATGTAGAAGGATGGATTCACCCTCTTTCATTTTTAGGGTTTAAAAAAAAACATTTCCTCAGTGGTAATGATGCTGCCTTTAAAAAGGAGCAGTTGGAATCACCTGGGTAATCATAGGGATAATGGAGTAACAAAAGCTGGACTGCCTCTTGATCTCTCTTCCTCCTGAAGTCAATTATAAGTTCTTTAGTTTTATTGGTGTTAAGTGTAAGATTATTTTCTTTACACCACAATGTCAGCCCTTGTACTTCCTTTCCATAAGCAGACTCATTGTTCTTATTAATGAGCCCCACCACTGTCATGTCATCCACAAATTTAATAATTGCGTTGGTGTTATACAGTGGGGTGCAGTCATTTGTATACAAAGAATAAAGGAAGGGGCTTAGCACACAACCTTGAGGGGCTCCTGTGTTTAATATCAGAGTAGAAGAATGGTGAGATCCCATCCTTACTGACTGTGGCCTATCTATTAGAAAGTCCTTATCCACAAACAAATCCTCTGATTTATACCCAAATTGGACATTTTAAGAAACAACCTTTTGGGTAGAATGGTGTCAAAGGCAGAGCTATAATCCAAAAATAACAACCTTACATATGTCCCCTGTTGTTCCAAATGATTCAATACTATAAGATTGTTATACTATATATAATACTATATACAATACTATAATAATACTATAATATTGTTGTTCCAAATGATTCAATAATATCCTTGTCCTAAAATACAGCAATAACAAATGCCTGAATAAGTAGCTTCCTTACTATATAAAAGAATTTACTAAAATACCAATTTTTATTGAAGATATTTAATGGACCAATAAAGCAATAAATACATTTACATTTATTCAAATTTTGTTTTCAAATGAACAATATATCAGGAATCATGGTGCTAGTCCATGCATGTGATGAAGGGGCTATGATCCATGAAAGCATTAGTAGAGAACTTCAAATGTCTAGGTTCTATCATATCGCAAGATCGAAAATGGACACCTAACATCAAAAATGTCATCAAAAAAGCACAACAAGAAAGCGCCAACTCAGAAAGCTCAAACTGCCCAAGGAGCTGCTGATACAGTTCTACAGAGGAATTATTGAATCTGTCATCTGCATCTCCATAACTGTCTGGTTTGGTTCTGCAACCCAACAAGGCACAGACTTCAGAGGATAATTAAAACTGCAGAAAAAACAATTGCTACCAACCTGCCTTCCATTGAGAACCTGTATACTGCACGAGTCAAAAAAGAAGGCTGTGAAAATATTTACAGACTCCTCACATCCTGGACATAAACTGTTTCAACTCCTACCATCAAAACAACGCTATAGAGCACTGCACACCAGACCAACTGGGCACAAGAACAGTTTTTTCTTGAATTCCATCACTCTGCTAAACAAATAATTCCCTCAGCAGTGTCAAACTATTTACTAAGTCTGCACTACTATTAATCTTCTCATCGTTTCTGTTAAGTGTGGGTCGATCAAGAAGAGGCAGGACTCAGGAATCTTTTTAAAGGTTTATTTGCTAGCTACGGCTATTCGGAGACTGCCGGCAGGCAGCCAGAATGCTTCTGTAAAGGGCTCCGACTCGCCTACCAGCCACTGACAGGCATTTATTTTTTCCGCCGCTAGATTAGCCAATCAGCGGCAGCTATGCAAATTCTTCATGCGTGCGTACGTAACAGTTCCTATCACCCATCTCCTTCCACTAATGACTGTATGACTGTAACTTTGTTGCTTGTATCCTTACAATTCATATTGACTGTTTCCTAATATAATTCGATTGCTTATTTGTACCCTATGACTATCATTAAGTGTTGTACCATATGATTCTTGATGAATGTATCTTTTCTTTTATGTACACTGAGAGCATATGCACCAAGACAAATTCTTTGTGTGTCCAATAAAATTCTATTCTATTCTATTCATATACAGTATTCATGGATTGTGATCTAGCTGGTTTGGTCTAGTTGTTGATAACCAATTATTTTGTTGTAATCAGCCTGCATTTCCTCTTGGGTGCCATGGTGGCTATTAATGTTAAGCCTATGCATTACCTCTGGGTCAGGACCAAGTCTGCACCTCTCAAATATTTCCTGTTCTTGCAAAGAACCCATTGTGATGAGAAATCAGGAATGCAGCTTGGGTGGGGGAAAATGCACTTTTACTGATCGCAAAATACATTCTGTCCCCTTACAATTAAGTGTGAGATCAAAGAGAATTGAAAGGAAATAAGCACTATAATAGATCTTCTGTGCTTGGCAAAGGGGAGGAAGCTGGAGAACAGAAGCAGATTAATTTTGCTTAATGAAGCATATAGAAATATTTGGGTAAATGATTGAGTCTCCACTGCAAATCAGTAAGAGCAGGAAAAGAATATGTGGATAGAACCAGTTATTGTCTAACTAAGATAATATCCAACATATACAATGTTGGTTATGTATGAGATTTTATGTCGTTTTATTTTGATAGTTTTGTTTTCATCAGCATTTTTCCTGCAAAAATGTTGCTTGTTCTATTCCAAGTAGTTGGAAAAGACCATTTTGCAGGCACATTAAAAATGTTTCTCTTTGCATTTGTATGCAAATTTCTGAAGTTATCATTAGAATCTCTCCCAAATATAAACCTGGCAATGTTGTAGATTTATTTTACCTTTGTTTAAAAGTATTTTAAATGAAAGCCAAAGTAGGGTAATGATTAAATAATGGACACTGTGGGGAAATCCCAGATTCTAGTCCACCTCTCGCCATGGGAATTCCTTGGGTGACTTTGAGCAGGAGTGGGCAACTATTGCCCCTTTATGGCTTGCAAACGTCAGCTCCCAGAATTCCTGAGCCAATCATGCTGGCTCAGCAATTCTGGGAATTGAAGTCTACAGGTCATAAAGGGTCTCATAGTTGATCGCCACTAAGCTAATGGATCGCTCTCAGTCCAGCCTATCTTAAGGGTTGATTCTATGGGAAGTAAAAGAAGACCATGGAGCACAGTGTGCACTGATTTGAGCTCCTGAAAGAAAGCCACAATATACATTTAATGAATAAATTGCAATAGTAATTGCAATCCCACACATCTTCCTGGCTTTGATCCAGCGGTGAAATCTAAAAAATTTCCTACCGGTTCTGTGGGTGTGCCTTATTTTGTGGGCGTGGCTTGGAGTTCGGGTGACTGGGTGGGCGTGAGTTTACACTTTACACAGACAGAACACAAAAAACTTTTACACTTTACAAACACACAACACAAAACAA
>JANHFT010004914.1:346743-365547 GCA_032467955.1 Pseudoxenodon macrops
CTGAAACTGACCAGGCTGTTTGCTGTCTTATAGTCCCAAAAAATACGGTAATTATTCCATCTAATACCTGATGTGATGATCCAGTATAGCATTTTGAAACAAAGCCATAAACAGATAAGAGGTTCTATTTTGAATATATATAACTATGGCATAATACTTTTAGACTCAAAAAGTAATTATGTCATAATACTTTTAGACTCAAAAAGTAATTAGGAAAGAAAAGCAATGCTGGCTTCAACAGGGACTTATGAAAACAATATACCGGTAATATCTTGTTCATTAGGCTACACCAGGCTTATAAGTGAGTTTATAGGTTTTGTTCCTGCATATTAGGGAAGGGTCTTTGTGTGTCTGTTTTTATTATTTTAAAAATGTTCAGCCTTTGGGGAGATCACAAAACAGCTTTTATAAGCTTCATTCTTCAAAATGACAGGAAACTGTGTTGCTATTTTTTGAGGCTTGTAATTGGCAGGGAAGGGAGAGTAGGGGCCAAATTAAGCTGTGGGAGTGCAACCTCCTAATTCGTGGAACATAAGGAGGCTTTGCAAAGAAGGATAAACAGCAGATACAATATTTTTTTGTCTTTTGGACTTTCTTTAAATTGGATCTCACTTTATGTCAACAAAGCATTGATTTTTGTAGCCAACCTTGAACTTGAGCTTTTTACTGCTGTAACAGAACTTCCTAATGCATACATGGTTTATCTCATAGGTGTCTAATCTGGTAGGAAATAATTGCACATTAGCCTCTTTATTCAAGTGATGGCACTGTGGAAGATGGGGGAATTTGCAAAGTTTGTTCAAAATCTGCTCAAGAACACATTTGGGCTTCCTAATCTGAACATTCTCAACTGTACAAAAACTGTGGACAGCAAATTCACGTTCCTATTTCCCCAGTTCATTCCAACTTGGCCAAAAGTTCTTTGATGTTAAAAGGCCTTTGTAACGTCGATCATTACATTTTTATAAATACTTTTATTTAATCAATACAGCGTATCGTACAGGGTCTAAATACACTGTCAATAAAGTGCCATGTCAATATAGTTCTGCTAGGCGGTGGTTGCCTAATGCATTTGTCGGGTTTATGATATTAAAATGAATTGTGAAATTCTGACAGGGCATTAGATCTGTGGATGCGTCAAAATAATGTGCTGTGATCTTACTTGCAATAGGTGTCATTTATCATTCCGTAGACATGTATTCTGTAGCAGGCATCCATCGCTAGAATTAAGGTGAACCAACCAGTGCTGAGATAGGAACCGGATTGGATTCTGTAGAAGAAACAATACAAAGAAGACCATTGAGAAATTGCTTATACTTCCTTAAAGACATTATTATTTGTTACATGGACAAAAACATTGATAAACTGACAAAAATGTTTAATGATTTTGAATTAGAGCAAGTCCATCATACTGGTGCGTTTGACCTGCAAGGGTCAGCATGAAAAATAAATGCTTCATAAACTGTGGAAATAAGAATAGCTGTTGTTGTTTTTAAATGTAAGCATGCAGAAATCTAAACTTTTATTTCTGGAATTTGGGAATAACAGTAGTATATAAATTGAGGAGAGATGTTTAGCGTGAGAATGTTGACTTGGTTAAGTGAATATTCAAATGGTGAATCTCCTGAACTTCTTTGCATTTAAATTCAGAAATAAATAGAAATCAATGTAATAATACAAATCAGTATAAATTAATTCTAGCTAGCCTAATCCCATTTTATTCTAGTTGATTTTGTACTTATATGTACTGGGGGTACATACAGCAAAAACAAAAAGGTTACGCAGGCTTTATTAATATTGCCAACTACGCTATTAACATATATTTGGAGAAGACCTTCCCATGCAAACAGGATTTTCTCCATGAGTCACAGTCACTCCTTGTTGAGTTTTCCAATTATTCTTCGTGTTTTCTAAACACACTCACAGATATGGGATACTTGAAATTGATTTCTGTCCAGAACTCAGACAATCCTAATTGCTAATTTTATTCATGACTCATGCGCTAATTACTGCATTAAAGAAATACTGCCTGTTTTTAAAACAATCTTTTATTTTTTATATATTCATATCTAGAATATTATCATGTATATTCTATAGATGAATGATGCAATACACAATGCAACAGAATGTTTGCTTCCTCTAATATGGAAGATATCCATCTATAAAAATCTTTAATTTCAAATGGATTTAAACATATTTTACATATCTTGCGTGGAATAAAAAATAATAATGATGTCAGCGGACTCTTGTTTTTCTTTCTTCCTCCTTCAAATCAGGCCTAACTCTTGCGGAATACCTAAACCAGGGGTGAAATCCAGCATGTTCTGGAGAACCGGTAGTGGAAAATTTGAGTAGTTTGGAGAACTGGCAAATACCACCTCTGGCTGGCCCAGAATGGGGTGGGAGTGGAGATTTTGCAGCATCCTTCCCCTTCCACGCCCACCAAAAAACACCCACAGAACCGGTAGTTTAAAAAAATGGATTTCACCACTGACCTAAACAAATCTATGTAGTAATCTAGGCAACAACTTTGGAAATGGTGTGTCTGTGCTTTCTTTCTAGGGCTGAGGGAGACTGATGACTGGCCCAAGGTCACCCAGCTTGATTCTATGCTGAAGTCATGGCAAGAACACAGGTTTCTCACTCTTGATCTAGCACCTTAATCACTACATCTCACTTGCTATAAATAAAAGAAGAAGGTGCATTTCCATCACTTGAAACAAGAAGCTTTCATTGACTCACCTGACACATTGTCAAATAATTCATGTAAATATAGGAGAATACACTGTAACTGTCACCAATAAACACCAATTATGATTTAAAACCCAGTGCACCACATTCTCTGCAGCAGGGCAGACTTGAAATAAAAGTGGAGAAAACCCATGAAGCATTTCTTAGAGAAGGGAAAAATGGATGATCTAGAAAGAAAATGAAGTACTGCTGTTTGTGCACAGCAGGAACAGAGCTAGACAAGCTCATGCATCAATCAAGTTTCTCATTACAGAAAATCCTACCAAAAGCATTTACATGTCACCAAGAAATACATCAGTTTTTTGTCCAATTTAATCTCCACTGACATGATGAGGATTTTATCAAATCTGTCCTCAGTAAGTGTTCCATCACTACCAAATCACCATAATCACCTCAAATACAGGCACTCCTCGACCTACGACCACAATTGAACCTAAATGTTCTGTTGTTAAGTGGGATTTCCCTTATTTTATCACATTTCTTGCCACAGTTGTTAAGTGAATCACTGCAGATTCACTTAACTTGGTTGTTAAGTGAATCTGGTTTCCCCATTGACTTTGCTTGTCAGAAGGTCGCAAAAGGGAATCATGTGATCCTGGAATCTGCAACGGTCATAAGTATGAACCAGTTATCAAGCTTCTGAATTTTTATCACATGATCGATGGAGATGCTGCAAAGGTTTGTGAAAAACGGTTATAAGTTACTTTTTAAAATTCCATTGTAACTTTGAACGGTCACTAAATGAACTTGTAAGTCAAGGACTACCTGTATTCAATCTTGATTTAGAAGAAACTAATTCTGCTTTTGCCAAAACAAAGAAATTAACCATAAATGTTGACAGTAGATCAGTTTCTTATATGATTACGGTAAAAACAGTGGTGCGCTGCTGACAGTTTATACCAGTTCACCCTAAATTGGTAGTTCGGAGCATCGGCTAGCTCCACCCACCTGTCCTGACGCTATGCAGTCCTAAATATCTCACTTTCCGGCTCGCTCACTTGCCCCGCCCACAGCCAGCTGATTTGTGTGCCTCGCCCGTTCTATTAACCGTGGCTGACCTAGCAGGTGTGCAAGAAGCTCCCCCCCATCGGAAAAGTCTTGTTTTCAGTGCTTCACAGCACCGGTGCTGTGTGTGGCAAATGCAGATGACATGTGCCCAAAGCACATGTGCGTGCACGCTCACATTTTTGGTGAACCGGTTGTTAAAGCATGTGCAGCCCACCTTTGGGTAAACATCTATAAAGATGGACGTTGTCTTTTATGTTGTAGGGATTTATTTTAAAAAATGCTCACATCGCTGTTCAGCCCATGTTGACAAAAAAGAAAAAAAATTCTTGAATACATTTAGGAGACCTGTCATCTATCCAAAACATTTATACATTAAAATGTAAGTGGACAATATGTTATTTCAATAGAATACGACAAACGAATCCTTCTCCAGTCTGATCTTGATGGTCTGTGTGGTAATGTTATATTTCTATAAATAATCCTGAAATATTTCTTTTCTTTTAAATATTGAATTTCTTTTAATAAAATTGTGCATTTTGATGTCTGCAATTACTCCTTCTCTGAAATAATCACCACTTCACTATTTGGTGGGAGGTGTCTTCACAATCTAAAGACGGGGAGTTCAACTTCAGCAAATTTAAAAGTTGTGGTCTTCAACTTCCAGAATTGCCTGTCTGGGGAATTCGGGGAGTTGAAGTCCAAAAGTCTTAAAGTTGCCAAAGTTGGGCACTCCTTCCTTGGTAACAGAGGTGGGTTCCTACCAATTCTATCCGGTTCTATAGAACTGGTACAAACTCGGTGATGACATCACAGAGCCGGTTCGTTCAGTGTCTCCGTGGGTGCCGCCATTTTTAATTTTGTTTCTGCACATGCACAGAAGCTAATTTTTGACTGCTGTGTGAGCGCGCGTGTTGAAGGCACAACCCTGAGAAAACCGGCAGCAAAACAACCCACCCCTGCTTGGCAGCCTTTAAACTATAGAGTTAAAAAAAAAACCTACTAAGAAATAAGTTTAACTGAACTCAGAGAGGCTCACTTGGAAGAAAGAAAACCAGCAGGAAAATGGCCATAAATACAAGTCATTCAATGTGAGAAGTACCAATAAAGCCATACTGAAGCCAATCTATTTCTTTAATGCTCACAACTGCCAGCTTTGTTCCGTTCTCTTTATCCTTGTCTTTATTTATCCCCGGAGTTTCTCCAGCCACTCAGAAAAGTGTTCCCTCTAGCCACTTGGACTTACTGCTAAATACATTCGGAGCTTTAAAACTGACAAGAGACCAAAGCACAGCTATCAAGCCTGATGCCTTGTATTTAGCTGTTTTTGTTTAAACCAGTGTCTTGTCTGTGCAATGGAAGCACTAACCTTAGGATTTTAGAGGATTCTTTTATCAGAGGATTACGAAAAAAGAGGATGCTTCTGATAATGTTTTTTTTGGAAAAAGCAATATTGCCAATAGCCTCTGAAATTGCTATAAACAAGAGCAAAACAAAAACTTTTAAAAAAATTAAAAAAAGAATTAATCAATACATCAAGTCTTCTTTTAACACTATTAGACCTTAGTCTTCTCATCAGTACACTCTTCGGGCAAGATAAATAAAAATAACACGTTCTCAGATACTTTCCCTAAGAAATGGAAAACATGACAAAATACAAATTCCATAGTTTAAAGCAAACGTCCAATTTCATCTGTTTCCCTTCTGAAGAAAGGTATGTAATAAAATGAAAACAGATGGTTTGTAACACCTTACAATTCAATCTGAATTCTCTAAACATATTTCCACCAAATGAAGAAGTTGGTATTGGAAGTGTGAAAAACAATTTTAAAATTTCCAGAAAGGTCATAAGTTTCTAAGTAGTATTGTCAATCTCTTCCAAAACATATTGCGAATAAAGTTATATCTCCCGTCCAAAGCTATGACAATAATATAAACTGTCTATTCCACTCTTTCATTTTCAGGCCAGTATATAGAAAGCCAGCAAAGGTTTACATGGTTTGTAATAAAGAACCTGCACTCTAAAATTATTTAGCATGGGACAATTTATTAAACGTTTTTTAAAAGTTTGCATGAAAAACTATGCATGCTGAATATGTGTCCATATTACATGCAAATGTCATCCAACTGCTTACTAGGAAATTTGATCACGTACGTATAATGGGTCTGAAAGCATTGTTTTTGGGTAGAGTCACTACAAATTCAGATTCTCCCCAGACACATCTGTGTTTTGATCTAGTTCTTGTCAGATGCAAATGACCAAGAACATTTGTTGTGTTCAAAGGACAGAAGAGTTTATTATTGCTACCTATACACAATGATTAGTCAATTAAAGGTCAAAACTTAATGCGTGGTAGATAAGGGTCAACCAAATTCATTGGGTGGTCTTTTGTGGCAACACAATGACTCCAAACTGATGGCACATTTAACTCTGTCTTCCAGGTCAACCTGTTCTTCTCCTACAGTTTTGTGTTCTCCCTGGTGTAGGAAGTAAACCCACCCCTCTCCTAGAAAATGAAATATCCTAGGACATATTTAAAAAGGCAGCATATTATATTTCCCTGGATGACAGAAAAGGAGAAATCAGTTTAAAGACAAAGCAACTTCCTGCAGGTCCCTGCCCCTCCTTCAGCTGGTGATGGGATTCAGTCATGGCCCTCAGGACATGATAGGATTAACTCACCTCATGACATTTTAGCAAGCTCAGCCAAAGGACAAAGGACAGCCAAAAAAGTTAGTCAAGACCCCCACCCCCTGGGAATCTGGCAACCAATCAGTGCATTTCTTGCACAGATACAGGAAGG
The DNA here is from genome assembly GCA_032467955.1 of Pseudoxenodon macrops. Classification (NCBI taxonomy): domain Eukaryota; kingdom Metazoa; phylum Chordata; class Lepidosauria; order Squamata; family Pseudoxenodontidae; genus Pseudoxenodon; species Pseudoxenodon macrops. The sequence goes on from JANHFT010004914.1 coordinate 353,304, forward strand.
TCTGGGGTGGAGCCCACAGAGGGTATAAAAGTTAGGCACTCCCAGTAACCCCTCCCTTTTCCCTGGTGGTCTTGGAACATGTGATTGCTTCTTCCCCAGGACCTAAAACCATGAGGTCCTGCTGTCCACCATTAAACCATCTTTCCAAGCAGTCTCCATGTTTCCAGTGTCTTTTCCCCCACTTGGAACAGAACCTAGATGGACATTTCCTCCAACAGCCTTCAACTCCCAGAATTCCCCAGCCAGTTGGGCATTGAAATCTACACATCTTCAGGCTGCCAGGTTGAGAAATGCTTCTCTAAAGATTGAAGAACTACTAGCTTAGAGAGTAAAGTCCTTCTTTTGCTGTGCTCTTCACTGCATGTCCTAACAGCCAGTTTTGAGATTGGATCATTTGTCTTTTTCTGGAGTTACATAGTGCTCATAGCCATATGACACTATAATATTTGGTATTTGGCCTATGACTGCAAGTATAGTCTTTTGAATATGTGGCAGGTTCAACCCCCCCAAAAAAGTTACTGTCAACTCGCAAAGCATCCTTGGCCTGCTCTCAAGTTGCCATAGGCCAGGGGGGATAGGAAACCGGCAAAACTGCACAGGAGCCAAAGACAGATGCACATTCCACACTTATCTCTCTCAAGGCTGTATCCCAGGATTACCTACAGCAGTCTGAGGGGAGTGACCTCTACAACCTGCGGAGGGATGTGTGTGGAAACAGGGTCATAATCGAAGCATAAATTATGTAGGGTCAGAGCTGGCTTCACTTGGGAATGTGCGGACATAAAGCTCCTAATAAATAACTGGATTTCTTTTGGAGCTTGGATGATTAGGGCATCCATCACAACCCGGACAGTTACATTGTACAGAAATGCATCATAACCAGCTTTCAGGTTACTTACTGAAAGGAGAACATAGCAGTCACCTTCATAGAAGTTGCCATGAGTTTTGGGAGGCACCAATACTAGATCCATTTTCTGGAAAGAAGAACATACCATTAAAAGATGTGCCCAAAGAAAACCATGGCTCCAGTCAAGATCTTGATCCATTGGTTCCCTGCCCAATAGCAATAGCAGTTAGACTTATATACCACTTCACAGTGCTTTATAGCTCTCTCTAATTGGTTTACAGAGTCAGCATCTTGCCCCCAACAATCTGGGTCCTCATTTTACCGACTTCGAAAGGATGAAAGGCTGAGTCAACCTTGGGCCTGGTGAGATTCGAACTGCTGAACTGCTGGCAATCGGCAGTCAGCAGAAGTAACCTGCAGTACTGCATTCTAACCACTGCACTCAACATTTCCAACCTACAAGCATCCCTTGTTCCTGAAGCCAATAGGTATATTCAGGGCAGCTTCCTTCTAATTAAATGTGTACCAGACTTCCATTTCTATTGTTTATTTATAATGATCTATTTAAGGAACGCTCAGAAAGCAGAATGATGTTTCCGGATAGACATCTGGAGAATTTTCAATAAATTGCAAAGGTTTCGATGCAATGACACAGAACTAGAATAGCAACTTCAAAGCTATTACCATCCCATCTGGTAAAGGTAGTCCTCAGCTTACAACCACAATTGAGCTCAAAATGCCTGTTGCTAAGTGAGAAAGTTGTTTTGCCCCATTTTACAACTTTTCTTGCCACATTTGTTAAGTGAATCACTCCAGTTGTTCAGTTAGTGACATGGTTATTAAGGGAATTTGGCTTCCTGAATGACTTAGTTTATGAGAAGTTTGCAAAAGGTGATCACATGACCCTGGGACACCGCAATCGTCATAAATATGAGTCAGTTGCTAAGCGTCTGAATTTCGATCATTTGACCAGAGGGATGACGCAATGGTCTACTCTTAAGTCACTTTTTCCAAAATCGTTGTAACTTTGAACGGTCACTAAATGAACTATTGTAAGTCGAGGACTATCTGACTGATAAACTCTGAATCCAAAATCAAATATGGGTGCATTAGGTCAGTTTTTTAGATCTGGCTACAGTCAGATGTTGCAGAAAAGTAGACACTCTGTAAAAAAAACATTACTTTTTTTCCCCGTTTCCCCCTAAAATGCCATGTGGGAACAAGGGAAAGGGGTCAGTGACTGACATATTTATGTTCTTACACTATGAATATTTCACCAGGTCTTCTCTAATTTGGGGAGAGAGGTGTTGAATTGTCTGTTATCCTTTGCCTGCAAAAGCCATCTAATTCTGTCCCAAAACATAAGCACCCGAATCTTTTACATTCAATTTTGAGTGGTCAATGCCTGGAATGCTCTACCTGACTCCATTGTTATTTCCTCAACCCCCCCAGCTTTAACCTTAAACTGTCTACTGTGGACCTCACCCCATTCCTAAGAGGTCCGTAAAGGGGGCGTGCATAAGCGTACCAGTGTCCCGACCGTCCCTGTCCAACTGTCCCCATTTATTTGTACTCATTTCCTGTGCTGATATCCATGTTTATACTTATACCTGTTATCTCATACATGTTTGACAAACTAAATAAAATAAAGATAAATTTTAAAAGAAGCTGACTACAAGATCCTTGCGTCTATTTTATAAGTATTTTGCAAGGTGGGAGTTTTTATATTGGAGGTTTTAAACTTTTACAGGGTCTACTATTTTCATAAACTTTACTCATTGAACAGTGGTGGTGGGGGTAAAGTACATTTAACACTCAGATTTAATCTCGGACACATCAAATTTCCTCCAGGTGAATAAGCCAGTCCATAAAGTGCAATCATACGATTGGTAAACACCTTTGCAATCTAGACAGGGTGTTACCTACCCTGTTTCCCTGAAAATAAGACCTCCTCGGATAATAAGACCAATCAGACCTTTGAGTGCATGTGTTAAAATAAGCCATCCCCTGAAAATAAGCCCTCCCCAAAACACAGCAGAAGTCATGAGGTAAAAACACTTGCTGCCTTCTGCACCTCAGAAATAATAAGACCTCCCTGAAAATAAGGCCAAGCGCTTATTTCGGGGGTCAAAAGAAAATAAGACCCTGTCACATGATATTTATCAGCTTGCCACTTTGAGAAAATTAAGTATTGTTGATTCATTGATATACCATAAATTCTATAAATGGTTATGGTCAGAATGATCCATACTGTACAATATTGAGGTAAAATAATGATAAATATATAATATGAAATTAGCATAGTTATAGTTTATTTAAAATTTACCAACAGTTTTGAATATTAACTTTATAACATTTCACATTATACAGGACTTCGGCGTTGGCCCTGAAAATGTTAACAGTTAGGTAAACACCAACTTAGCCCCAAAAGGAAGAGCAAGTGCGGAAGAGACTCAAGATTGCCACGTCTTTATACGAGAACTAGGAGAGAGAATTTTTTCCTGGATTTCTAGGTTCAGTTATTATACCATGCAAAGATGGAGTTTCAGTAGTCAGTTCAGTAGTTCTGTTCAGTTGGGGAATGTGTTTCTGGACTAACTCAAGCGCTAAAAATTTTACATGTTAAGATAATTGTTTTGTACATACAATGAAAAAAAATCACAAGTCATGCTGAATAGTTCATCTTCCAAGGCATCCCTAGTTAGAATGTAAAAAGTCAAGATGGAGGCTAAAACTGTGTGATTGAAGCTCTACTCGTTTTTTTTATTCTGTCGCTTCTGTGACACCTCCCCCTTCCCACAAACACCGTTGCCATGCTGAGATCATGTAAGATCTTCCTCGTTCCCATAAATTACTGAGTTCAGAAATAACACTCTTTCTATACCAACTCCCTTTTGGGCTGTCTCTAGACAGCAGAACATCTTTAAACTATCCTTCTAGTTAGAAAGTGGAAGGAAGCCAGGGGGATTCAGAACTGGAGCGCAATAATTACAAGGCTATCAAACTAAAAATTATCAAAATTAGAATGATCAAACATAGGAAAGAATAAGGCTTCCTGAGGAGGAACAAAAAGGAGTATAGACTCCACAATAAATCTTTGGGATCATCAGTACTGTAAGTTTTTTTTTTTTGAAAGATGAAGTATAGATGCACATTTTCCACAAAATGGCAGAGAAAACTGTACAGTAGATGCATAGCTTCATATCGATATCCAGCAGTCACCATACATTTAGGAAAATGTATATTTCTTAATGTCCCAAGGAAATCTATCAGAAGGTGAGAACAACACAATTTGAAAAGAAAAGAAAAGGAGAGGGGATGGGACGGGACGGGACTGGCCAAAAAAAAGAAACGGCAACTATTTTTTTCTTTTAAAAAGAAGAGTAAGTAGTGAAAGCTTTATTTAGTTACAGGTAGTCTTCGACAAACAACCATTTTAGTGATAGAGTCGCAGTGGCACAGTGGTTAGAATGCAGTACTGCAGGCTACTTCTGCTGACTGCCAATTTATTGCCAGCTGTTCAACAGTTTGAATCTTACCAGGCTCAAGGTTGACTCAGCCTTCCATCCTTCCAAGCTGGGTAAAATGAGGACCCAGATTGTTAGGGACAATATGGTGATTCTGTAAACCGCTTAGAGAGGGCTGTAAAAGCACTGGTAAGCTGTATATAAGTCTAAATGCTATTGCTATTCAACATTACAACAGCACTGAAAAAAGTGTCTTATGACCATTTTTGACAATTATGACCATTGCAACATCCCTATGGTCATGTGATTAAAATTCAGATGCTTGGCAACTGGTTCTCATTTTTGATACTGCAGTGTCCTAGGAGTCATGTCATCACTTTTTGTGACCTTCTGACAAGCAAAGTCAATGGGGAAGCTGGATTCATTTAACAATTGTGTTACTAACTTAACAACTGCAGTAGTTCATTTAACAACTGTGATAAGAAAGTCATAAAATGGGACAAAATTAATAAGTCAATTCGTTTCTTTTTTGCTTACAGATTTCCAGATTGTATGTCCTACCAGTATACAACTGTGCACATTTTATTTTTATCTACATAACTCACACTTATTTAAGAAATTGCAGAAAAGCTCAGGTTACTATGTTAAGTAATGACTATATTTGGAGGCTATATATTTGGAATTGGGTATGTCTAGTGAAAAGAAGGACTAGGGCTGACACGATCGCAGTGTTCCAGTATTTGAGGGGCTTCCACAAAGAAGAGGGGGTCAACCTATTTCCCAAAGCATCAGAAGGCAAAAGAAAAAACAATGAATGGAAACTAATCAAGAAGAGAAGCAACCTAGAACTAAGGAGAAATTTCCTAACAGTGAGAACAATTAGGTGAAATGGCTTGCCTTCAGAAGTTGTGTGTGCTCCCTCACTGGAGGCTTTTAAGAAGGGATTGGATAACCTTTTGTCTGAAATGGTATAGGGTCTCATGCTTGAGAAAGGGATGGACTAGGAAACCTCTAAGGTCCCTTCCGTTTATTCTGAGGTTCCTAGGATTTTCTCAGTTATTAGTCCATATCCTTTTCAACCATTTTTCCAGAACAGTTTGTTTGTTTTTGTTTGTCTACGGTAATTTATATACTGCCCATCTCACTTTAGAAAGCAATTTTGGGCTGCTTACAATCAGAGAAGCTTTTCTAAATCAGGCCACAAGCCCATCAATCCAGTCTTCTGGAAAGACACTGGCTATTTCAGGCCATTTGGGAAGCTCAAAGATCTGGTCTGGAGAACAATTGGAACCAATCATAAGGTCTCGATCCGTTTTTAATGAAAACAAAACATTGTAGAATGTATATCTGCCGCACATTATTTTGTTGCAACCCAGAAAGTCCTATGGTAAAGATTTGTGTAATGGTATATAATAATAGTTGGAATACTAATAACAAGAATTTAAATATAAGGTGGATTTTGTAGTGTGGAAAATTTAAGGATTCAGGTAGATGATAGTTCAGCTTCATTATATTGACTTTTCTAAATTCATCTTTAAGATCTTGATTCCTGAAGGTTTCTAAATGCAGGGACAAGATTACTATGTGAAGGGGAATCAGGTAAGAAAAGAAAAGAAAATGTGAAAATATCCTTTTGTATAAGTCTAATGATCTGTGGAAATCAAGCATCTGCAGGCTCTCATGTTATGCTAACGTAAAAAAGTACAATTTCTGTCCAACATGGTCTTTATGAACAATGAAAAAAATATCAAATACTACAGAAAAAGATTTATTAAGTTCATCTGATGAGGAGATACAATTGCCTGCTATGGCAATAGTAACGTGATCCTCAGTATTATGCAGTTGGTGAAAGTAAAACTACCAATGAACAATGGAAATTATCTTCCCTTGATAATGAGCTTCTGCAGTGCTGATGATCCAAAGCAACCTGAGATGAGAAGAAACACAGGCATTTTCCTTCATTCTGCAAAAGTGCAGAGAAGAAAACAGGAGCTGCATCTTAATTTTTTTCATACTGTCCTTTCATCATCTGGAATTCTACATCAGAGAAGTCACAGCATTTTTTTTTCTAGTTCATGGGATCAATCAAAAAAATATAAATTGTTGTGGATGATGAGACTCTCTCTCACACACATACAAACACACACACACAAACAAAACAACAGGTCTCCCTCAGAGAAAATACCACAGAAAAGCTATGGAATTTTCAACACTGGCTGCTTATGTTAAAATAAGAGCAATGATATATAACAGCATTCTTCGGATACCTAAGCTCAGTTGTACATCATTAACCTGCTTAGTATAGGACAGGGGTCAGCACCCCATGGCTCTGGAGCCACATGTGGCTCTTTCATCCCTCTGCTGTGGCTCCCTGTCACCAGTCGGCTCCACAATTGATAGGGCTTTCGGTTAGGACAGGTAGAAGAAAAAGGACGGCATGGTAGAGGAGACTGTATGGTGGGGGAACCGGACTTCCGGTCGGCTCCAGAATTGAACAGGGAGCTTCCGGTTAGGACCTTTGTGGCTCTTTGAGTGTTTAAGGTTGCCAACCCCTGGTATAGGAGATGTTTGCTATCAATGTTCCGATAAAGCATTGAGAGACTGTTGCTAAAAATTGCTAGAATTATGATAATCAGATTGAATCACTTTTCATTTTGGTGGTAATGCTGTTCTGTAAAGCTTAATTCCAATTTTGGGAAATTATTTACAATAGAATGAAACAAATTGGGTTCTTTCAACCTGCTTTTTTTTTTTTTTTGTTAAATATTTCTGAAACTCCTATTTTCACAAATGTACAAAATGGCCTTGAATGTAGTAGCAAATGCCAGGACATTTTATGTCATTATTAGAAATCATGAACAACTACCACTCTAAAAGAATGGCAGATTGAGATTTTGAAATATCTAATAAAACAAACCATTTTTAAAGACCCTTTGAAGATGAAATGACACCATGGATTTGGGGGTTTGTGGAGAGCATGTTGTTGTGTTTATTATTCCGTAATTTAATAGTATTACTAATTTGTTCCTAATGGTTATATTGGGGACTGTCAAGAAACTTAACTGGGTACGTATAGGTACTATTTTGAACATTAATTCATTTATAAAGAATTTTATGCTTGTCTTTTGTGGACATTCATGGCCTCTAATTAGAGAAATATGGGGATTAATTGCAACCAAAGAACACTAAAAGAAGACAGCTTGCATCAGTTACATAAACACTATAATTATATTCAATATGTAAGCATTTTAAAATAGAGTATAAATCCTAAGATAACTAGAGACATCTTCAATAGCAGAACAGGTGAAGAATAAAATTAGAAACACCATGTTAAGTTTTTTATGTATCCATTTTCTTAACCTTTTGCAAAAAGTGATGCTTTTATTTTATTTTATTTTATTTAATTCAGGAAAGTTTTTCAATAATTATTTCATTTTTTATCACAGCTGCAAAAGCACTTTAGTAGTCTTATTATTGTTATATTACTTTGTTGGCTTTTATCTGAACACTAGGTAACAGGTTGTTTTGTATGTGTATAATCCCTACACTGAATAAGCATCACATTTATCCCAGAATCATCAAATCTAAGGTACTGATTACTAAATCAGGGCATGGTTTGGATGTGCATCAGGTCTATATGTTCCTGAATTTATATCTGCAGCTGGGAATTGTAATATAATTTACCATGGCAATAGGCTGAGCTTTGCTTTTATCTTGATCTGGACTTTCACAAAAAGTGTTCAGATATTGCAGAACTATTTTTAGAAAAATGCTTCTCAGGCAACTCTCTGCCCCTCCCACAACCAAGGATAGGAATACTTTGGCTAACCAGGACAGAAGATGGTTATCTTTGAATGAAAACATAGCATAGACCATGTCCACTGTGGAATATACTTATTCCCAACTAGGGTCATGTTTGTTCTGTAGAACTCCTTTTCCATTTCATCTAGTAAACCTCTGGGAGGCCTGCTACTATATTTAGAGATTTAGCTCACAAAATCTTCCATGTGACATTCTACATTTTGCTTCAGAAGAGGCACCACATGTAGTTAATAATGCACTCCTTCCTAGCAGTGTAGCTTAACAACTGCTGTGGTTACTCAGCTGTCAAGCTCCTAATTGGAAAAGCTTTAGATAAGGATAAACTCTTTCCTCAAAAATTCTGCAAGGTGTGGAAAGAATTACAGTTCAACACGTTCATACATCAGGCTCTTCCTGTCGCCATAGGACCAAATACTTTTCATCAATTCCACTCATTGGGTTGTATTATGCACTGCAGTTTGCCATTCTGTTGGCATCTTTAAACTGCAGATTACGAACAAGTTTGCGCATCCCAGAAATCCAAAAATGAAACTTTCTTAACCAATTAATTTATTATCTAATGTCTAAAGCTAAAAGAGCAATCAGCTGACAATGAAATACAAAGAACAAACTTAGCTAACACCCAAAGCAATCAAATACTGCTAGTCCTTATTTAACAACTGTCTCACTTAGCAACCAATTCAATACAATACAATAATGATGAAAAAGTATCTTTGTGACTAATCCTGAGTTTTGCAGATCTGAAAGCAAAGGAAAGCTGAAGTAAGGTCATAAGCCCACTCACAGCTTCGGTTAGCGACTGCTTTGCTTTAATGACAAAGTTGCCGATCCCAATTGTTGTAGCTAAACTAGGGCTACCTATAAGAAGCATGTAGTGAAGTTAGCACATTGTTCAATGAAAACAAATTACATAATGATGTATCCCCTTTTTCAGGTCTCCCAATGATGCTTTCATTGCCACAGTAACTGTAACTGAATCTTGATGGTGGTCACCCTCTTCTTCTTTTTTCTTCCACCTTCTCCAAAGAGCTGGGTCTTTGCATAATATGTTTGAAGTATGATAATTTGAGCCTGGTCACTTGTGCCTCAAGTGAGAACTCTGGGTTGATTTGTTCAATAATTCATATTGCTTATAGCAATAGCACTAAGACTTATATACCACTTCACAGTGCTTTACAGCCCTCTCTAAGAGGTTTATAGGGTCAGCATATTACCCCCAACAATCTGGGTCCTCATTTTACCCAACTCAGAAGGATGGAAGGATGAGTCAACCTTAAGCCTGGCGAGATTCAAACTGCCAAATTGCAGGCAGCCGGCAGGGAGCAGAAGTAGCCTGCAGTACTGCATTCTGACCACTGCGCTACCACATCTCTTGTATCTTGACTGTCCACGATATCATCTTGACTGTCCATGATATTCTTTGGAGTTTCAAGCTCTATAGCAGTAGAAGCTCTAGAATTGTGCATAAGTGTTTAAACTAAATGGGGGGAAATTATTAAAACTAACAAAAAAGGAAAACAATAAGATGGGCCAAATGATGGGTTGGTCTATCAAGTGTTTTGGAGTGTATGAACTCCTTTAAGGTATATATACATAGAGGATTATGCTGCCATAATATCTAAGCTGCCATTTACCAAATTGGTAAGGTAGCCCAACTGCATAACTGTTCTGGTAAATGTATACACATTTTCAGTTCCTTAGTGTGTCTCAGTATTTTTTTTTTCATGGCATAGTTTTCATGGAGTCCATCAGAGGTTAAATATTATTGTCTTTCCCTCAAAAATTAAAATGTACTGTTGTGCCCAGTGATTGAGCATGGTGCCTCAGGGCCTTTGTTAGCAATGCAATCTCCCTGCAATGCAACTTTGCATCTCATACATTTGTCATCTATTTATTCTAGATTGAAAAAACTCAAGCATTATCTTGGTTAGCACATGAGATAAATGAAATAGTTCGGTAATTTAACCATTATTTAGCAATGCCTTTATATGTTATTGGAATATAAATTGATATTTCTCCTTGCACACATTGTATATTCATGCTGTGCAGAAACTGCAAGTAACACTTTAACTGCAACATCTTGTAGTAATTAAACAGGCTGGAGTTTCAACATTTCTTACACTTTATTGTAGCAATTATTTTCTAAGGTTCATTTAATATTACTTTCCAAAATACCTGGCTTAGTAATGAAACTATTAAACATATCATTTTTAGGATTTTTTTTTTTGCAGTTCTTCATATATCCTATATCCCTCTCTTATTGATATCTTCAATAGTCGATCTTTGCTTTGTTTTTTATCATGCCCACCTTGCACTAAAGCTTCTCTTGATTTTTACAATTGTCTTAAATAACTTTCTTTAAAAGCTTCTCTACTGTTGTTGCCCTTGAAACTGTTACACAAATAGTCCTTGCTTAACATGAAAGTGCTGAAAAATAACCCTAGAACTGGTCCTTGCATTATAGCAGCATTCCTGTTGTCACATGATTCAGACACTTACAACCAGCAAGCATTGATGACCCACACCCAGTCACATCACTGGACTTCACTGCCGACTTCCAGCAAGCAAAATCAATGGAGAAACTATCAGTGAATCACAAATCACAGTCACATAATGTCTCACCAAATGACCCATGGTGATTCACTTAGTGACTATTGCAGAAGTGAGGCTGTAAGTCCATTTTGGTCACATGATGCCTCGCTTAATGACTATACTGGTTAGTAATAGAATTGCTGGTCCCAACTGTAGTCATTCAGCAAGAGTGAACTGTATAAAGCACGGGTGTCAAGCTCCCCGCGTCACATTGCTGTCACATGATATTTCACAACATTTTCCCCCTTTGCAGAGCTGGGTGGGCATGGCCTGTGCATGACGCATCTGGCCCGTGGGCCGCCAGTTTGACACCCCTGGCATAAGGTCACCCTTTTATTTAGTTTGGTGTATTAAGTGATTAAGGTGGTGACTTAGAAAATAGGAGATTCTTAGCCTTAGTCATGTCTTAGGCTGGGTGACCTTGAGCCAGTAATTCTCTTTCAACCCAACCCACCTCACAGGATTGATGTTGTGTGGAAAATATGAGGAAGGAAGGAGTAGTATTTATGTTTGCCACGTTATTTATGAAAATAAGCATAGGGTAAAAATCTAATAAGTAAATGAATCAAGATATTAGAGCAGGATAGAAAATATTGCCATCCCCATAAAAAGTAGGAGACATTCAAGAAGGGAAGAGGGAATCCAGCTAGCAAGTTATCACCTTTTCTTGCCAAATCTAGTAGTGATGGTATAACATATTCACAACAACCCATCATGGATCAATTTGGGACATAGATGAATGCATTATTGCAAATTAGACCATTAAGCTATCTTGCCCAGGGCTGTCAATCCTGAGTGGTGGAGACTATCCACAATGCAGTACAGCCTGCAGATGTTTGGGACTGAATATGAAATTTCCCCATGGATTCTGCTACTCAGTGTGGAAATTAGTTCTCACACTCAAAAATAAACAACTTGATACTAGATCAAGCTGCTATCAAAATAAGAACAGATGGAAAGTGTCCTGCCCAAAACAGATGTGATTCTAGCTCTTTAAATATAGTGGGCAGGACAAAGAGGACCAGGTAATTTGCACAATGTTTCTTTTAAATAAAGCTTGTATTTGATATGCAGTAGGCACTGGAAATCCTTTATAATGACTTCATAGTTTTGCTACATCTAAAACTACCTATTTACAAACTATTTCTGCAGTGTTTTGGCCCAATATTCTGCCTTAAGCAGCCAATTTCTATTTTTAAAATAGGAAAGCCTACCATTTATCATAAAATAACTAGATTGGAAGAAACCATATAGGGCAACAATCCACACCCCTAATATTTGCAGGAATCACATAACTGGAAATGGGCCATGCAGAAAGAATCAGCAAAACAAATCATATAGACTTAGAAATAGAAATAGAATAACAGAATTGGAAGGGACATTGGACGTCTTCTAGTCCAACCCGCTGCCTAGGCAGGAAACGCTATACTACTTCAGCTAAATGGTTATCTAACATCTTCTTTAAAACTTCCAGTGTTGGAGCATTCACAACTTCTGGAGGCAAATTGTTCCACTG
>JANHFT010004915.1:29288-39960 GCA_032467955.1 Pseudoxenodon macrops
GGGTATTTACAAAGGTGATGGCAGCCCTTGCGGCTCACCTCTGGACGCTACCCATAAGGGTCCAGATTTATCTGGACGACGTCCTGATCCTTTCAAGGTCGGCCTCTCAAGCCAAGAGGGATCTTATCACCACCATAGGGGTTCTTCAGGACCACGGGTTTTCCATCAACCTTCCCAAGAGCCATCTGGTTCCCACCAATCGACTACTCCATCTGGGGGCCATCATAGACATGATAGAGCTGAAGGTTTATCTCTCCCGAGACTGTCAGACCAGTATCAAGGGGTTAGCATCCCTCATCATGAGGGTCAGGTCAGGATCTCCCCTACAGCTCTCCCAGCTTCTGGGCAAGATGGTGTCCTGCTTCTCCCATCGTCCCGTGGGCCTGACTTCACAGCAGACCACTGCAGTGGTTCCTTCTCCCATTCCAATGCGCTTGACGGGCCACCTCCACTCTACCTGTCCGGATCCCCCAGGAAGTGTGCCACTCACTCCAGTGGTGGACATCCCAGTCCATTACCAAAGGCTCTGGGTTCAGGGAGCTGAACCGCCTGATTGTGACAATCGACGCTAGTCTCTTCGGTTGGGGGGCCCATCTACAGTCATCCATGGCTCAAGGCCAGTGGTCTCCGGAGGACTTAGAGCACAACATCAATTGGTTGGAGCTCAGGGCCATCCATCTGGCTCTCCGGGCATTCAGGGAGAAGGTCGCAGGCCAGGACGTTCTCATATTGACAGACAACGTGGCCGTCAAAGCTCACGTCAACCGCCTGGGGGGCACCCAGTACAAGCAGCTGATGCAGGAAACCGAACAGCTAGGCTTGTGGGCCGAGAGTCATCTCCGGTCCATCCGGGCCTCTCACATCTTGGGGTCAGCAAACACTCAAGCAGATTGGCTTAGCAGGTCGTCGATAGACCAGGCGGAATGGCAGCTGGACCTGTCTCTGTTTTGGGAAGTGATGTTTTGCTTCGGCAATCCAGCAGTTGATCTGTTTGCCTCCAGACACAATCACCAACTTCCGAGGTTCTTCACCAGGTTCCACACTCCAGGGGCAGAAGGTACAGATGTCCTTCGTTGTCAATGGCCCCCCGGCCTTCTTTATGCGTTTCCTCCACTTCCACTGATCTCGAGAGTCATCCAGAAGATGACCGAGTTGATCCTCATAGCTCCTCATTGGCCCAGATGTCCTTGGTTCACGGACGTCGTGAATTTGTCGGTACATCCTCCATGGAGGATTCCTCGAACCAGGATATCCCTCAGCCAGGGGGCAGTGTTCCATCCAGAGCCCCAGTGGCTGCAACTGACCGCCTGGCGCTTGAGTGGCAACTGCTGAGGAGGGACAAGATACCAGACAACGTCATTGCTACAATCCAGGCCTCTCGCAGAGCATCCACGAACCGCATATTCCACGTGGAAGACCTTTTGTGAATGGTGCTCCAGGAGGGGACTTATCCCCACGGATGCGTCCATCATTGATATTTTGGTTTTTCTCCAGGCAGGGTTAGAGAAGGGTCTTTCTCCTAACACCCTTAGACGCCAGGTAGTTTTAGTGGCAGCTTTATCCACTGTTCTGGCAGGAAGCTCCAGCAGCCATTGTCCCAGAATCCGAGGATTAAGCAGTTCCTCAAGGGAGCCACTAATTTGAGGCTACCTGTAGTACATAGGTTCCCCACCTGGTATCTCTCCAAGGTTCTGGATTCTCTAACCAGAGGTCCATTCGAACCTCTCAGAGAGGTCAGCCTTAGTATGCTTTCTTACAAGATGGAGGTCTGGAATTCCTTCAGGACGGACTGAACAGGGGCCTATCCCCTAACACCATACGCAGACAAATGGCAGCTGTGTCATCAGTGTTATGTGAGGATCTGGAGTCCCTCACACATCAACCTACTGTACCGCAGCTTCATTAAGGAAGCAACCAACTTAAATCCTCCGGTGTTACACAGGTATCCCACCTAGGACTTATCCAAAGTCCTGCAGGCACTCTCCTTGGCTCCTGTCGAGCCACTAAGGATGGCCAGCCTCTGTTTTCTCACCTGCAAGATAGCCTTCCTTGTGGCTATTACCTTGGCTAGATGAATTTCATAGCTGGCGGCCCCCTCCATAAGGGGAGACCTGTGTGTATTCCATTCAAACAGGGTGGTTCTGCGGCTGATCCCTCCTTTCTTTCCAAGGTTAATTCCTTGTTTCACTGGGCACAGGTAATCATTTTGCCAGACTTCTGTCTGGGCCCAACTCATGCCCTGGAAAAGAAGTGGCATACCTTGGATGTCAGGAGGGTCCTTCGCATATAAATCGAAAGAACAGCTCCTTTCAGGAAAATAGAGTTTCCATTCATGTCATTCCAGCCTTCTACACTGGGTAACAAGGTCATGGCATCAACAATGGGTCGGTGGATAAGGGCATGCATCGCCAAAGCATATGAGCTTCATGCTCTTTCGCTGCCCCAGCAAGTGACTTCCCACTCTACCAGGAGCATGACCATTACTCTGGCATGGGCAACACAGGCCTCTCTCGAGGGCAGTGACTTGGTCCTCACCGTCCCTGTTTATCAAACACTACAAGCTGGACTCTTTCGGTTTGGCTGACGCGACCTTTGGCAGACAGGTTCTCCAAAAGGTACACTTAGACCTGGAGACTCGGGACCAGAGTGCAGCCCATCCTTAGGACAAGCCAGCTTTGGTATATCCCATTTTTTGGATTGTCTGCTCAGCACATCGGAGACGGGGTATTGGTCTTACCTGATACACTCCTTCTCGGTTTGCTGAGAGAGAATCCAACCCTACACTGGTGACCATTTGGTCCAGAGTCCAGGAGTGGATAACAAGATCAGTAATGCGTCAAGTCAACTGCTACACCTTCATCAAAACTGGGACACAGTCAAAAGAAGCGTGGCTGCAAAGTTTAAAAGGACTCAGTCTCTGTGAAAAAAGGCAGAGTTAACCCATTCTTTCCATTCTCTCAGCACATCGAGAAGGAGCATATCAGGTAAGACCAATGCCCCTTCTCTACAAGAAGTTGGATAGAAAAGTGTAATTTGTTGTGAATAATAAAGAGATGAATCTTATTTTATTGGACAACTCTTAACATTGTTTGAAATCTACTTGGAACCTTAATATGTTTATCATTGTTTTCAAATTATTGTTAAGTGGTAGTGGTGAAAATAAAGCTAATGTGAGCCAGCTTGGTCTAGTGGTTAAAGCATCAGGCTAGAAACCAGGACACTATGAGTTATAGTCTTGACTTAGACATGATAGCCAGCCAGGTGACCTTGAGCCAGTTCACACACACTCCGCCCAACTTACTTCATAGAGTAGTAGTTATGAAAAATAGGAGGAGGAAGGTGTGCTGTGTTATTTGTAAAATAATAAAGGCAAGATTTAAATAAATAATGTAAATTTCTGTCCATTTCAATATGTATGTATTTGATTATCAGTTCTGTTCAAAATGTTAAATCCCAAGAGTATAAAAATTAATTAAAATTAGATTAAAATAATTTCTACATGTTCAAATATATGTGTGTGTGTGTATATATATGTATATGTATATATATTTAAAAAATCAGCAAAAGTCAATGTTCCCATATCAGTTGGGGACACATCCCAGTGACCCACTTCGGCTACAGAGAAGTTTTGATCTTGAATTGCTGTGAGATGAGGCCATGGCAATTCTAAGCAACTGGATTAAATGAAGAGGGGGTATATAATTATATATATCTAGTTTTGTAAAATTATACCAATAAATACCATACCTTACAGAAGTGCATGCATGGGCTATTCTGTGCTGTTTGATTATTTTTGGGGCAAGAGGAACTCAGTAGAATGAGCAATATGTAGGAAGCAGCTTTTATTTGGCTCAAATAAAATGCAAAGCTACAACTAGGATAAATTGGGAGAAGATAGTCCCAGCCACTGTGTATCTGTTCAGGCAGAACCAGTTTGTTTGTTCATATTCTTGCTTAGGTTTAAACGCTACTTCAGCCCTAAAACTCCAAGCAGGTAACAGTTTACTTTGTTTGATTGGATTTATATACTGCTTCTATTCAGATTCTGCTTAGAATAATCCCTCACCTTACAATAATTAGATTTAAAATTGCAATTTCAGTTAATTCCACAGTTGCTGTTTAGATCTTGCCCTCAGCAAAAGTCAATTTATTACCTTTCATTTGGCACATTCCTGATAGCAGCATGCATTTTGGGGAGCCACTTTGTTACCTGGATATGTTTAAAAAACACACTAATAATTTCCAACCTTAAATCTGATCATCTTTCTTAGTAATGAATTCTGTTTCAAGAAACAAATGTCTCCTGGTGATGTGATCTGATGTCACCTTAAGAAATAGGACCATAACAATGCCTCTTTGTAAATCTCCCAGGTATTCTAGAAGGAACTCTATAATAACAACATGATACACATATGACATGATAACATGATACACATATAACACTGTGCTCCTGTTTTGTCTGTAGACGTTTCCCTAAACAGACACCTTTCAGATGTGTTAGATATAATTGCAAGGCTCCTCACCCAGTAGGAACATCATGGTCATGATTGTTGTATATGCTGTGAATTGTAATATGACACACACATAGATTCCTATTTGGGGAAGATGATTTATAATTTCAGTCTGTTGCATAGCTTCAATGCCATTATGTTGTACATATTATTTCTGAATTATGAGATGTCATCAGAAAATTTTCATTCTGGTGCAAAGATCTGAGCTGCTTAGATTTTGACTGATTATACTTTATAGTAATAGATGTAAATGTGAGGAAAAAATGTTGAAAATCTAATTATAAATCAACTTGTAAAATACCTCCAGAGAATATGAGACTGATAGTCCCTTGGAATATATGAAACTGATTTATTTAAATGAATAGAATAGTTAATTGAAATGATCCCCACAAAATACAATTAGACATGGAAAAATTCTGTATGCTGCCCAGCCTTCCTGCTTGTTAGACTTGTGTGCACACACACACATGCACATACACAGAGAATGTGTGCTTCTCCATAGTGTGTTGAGATAGCCTCCAGAGAAGGGTTGTCTCGTCTGACCAGCTCATTGGACCGAGTCTGCTACTTAAAATTCCTCCTCCTTGCCTGGCCACTCCCAGACTCGGTCCTCAGCTCGGACAGTCATGTCAAGCCATCTCTCAAAGCTATTTTTGTGTTATTGTGCTGTAATCGTGAGTTTTTTCCTCTATCTTCCATATCTACGAAAAATTTAAAGAAGGAAAAAAATATTGACTTTGGCATTTAAGCAGTTTTTCCTTCTTTTCGCTTGCCGGGGTTCCGGCTGCGCGTGCGTGCGCGCCAAGCGCCTGGGCTCTTTACATCGGCCCGGCGCTTATTTCCATTCAGCCGAAATCAACTTCAAAGTGAAAAATTTTGCCGCTTCGCGAAGCGCCTTGTCCGCGAAGCCGGCAGCTTCTTAGGCAGCCATTTTGTTCTCAATACCGGGCTGTTAAGGAAATTGCATCACCGGGCGGCCATTTTATCGCCAAATATTTTCACGCCATTTTTCAGCGGCCTGCAATCAAGACCACTAGCCCTCACTGCCGCCCAAATTACAGCAGCTTCAGCCGAGATATCGGTGCAGCCCTATCTGCCCTCAGGCATACTGTCATTAGAAGCCTTGCGCTTCATCCATCACAGCGTGTATTGAGATTAGAAACCTTGCGCTTCCATCTACTCAGATCAGAAGCCTTGCGCTTCATTAATCATTGTCTTGGCCGTTTATATTTGAAAGTTCCTGTGGGACTCTTACCTTCAGAAGCCTCGTGCTTCCTGGTGAGCATCTCAGCTGTCATCAGTTGCCTTGTTTGACTGACAGCCCCCAGAAGCTTCGCACTTCCTGTTTATATAAAAAAAATCAATTAATTAATTATTCATAACAATAGGAAAATTGGAATAGAGGGCTCAGTGTATGGTATAAGCGACATAACGAGGGTAGACCGTATTGACCTCAGGCCATCCACCTGCAGCCACAAGATGGCGGAAAAGGTCCCTCATCCCAAGGGAAAGAAGGGCCAGGGCACTCAGCCCTTACCAAAGATGGCTAACGAGGGCATGCTTGCAACTTCAACTGACCCTAAGACCACAACCTTGGTCCCCTCATTGGCCAGTCATAAGAGCAAGCGATCCGAGGCCGCTGAATGAGACGAACGCCACAGGGACAAGGTGTTGGAGAAGCTCTGTGATAAGTGATATGTCCCGGTGGAGGGGCGAGGCAAGTGTCACCACTGGCCCTGACACCGCGACCAAGAGATCTCGATCCATCAGCCTCTCTTCGGGGGCTGTGGATGAACAACTGTCTTTGGCGGCTGCGACCTTATCGCACAACCAGGCCCTCTGGGGCCCTCAACCTACCTCCCCTGGGGTCGCTCCTCAAGCTCAAGTGCACAGACCGGCGCTGGAGGCTACCTTCACCCCTACAGCAGCAGGACTCAGGGCAGAAGGCGTTCCTGATATGTCCACCATCATTGCAGAGGCAGTGCAGAGGGGTTTAGCAGCTGGCTTCGAGCAGTACCTAAGCCGGCCTACCCTGCCTTCCCGGGCCCCTGATTGGGGAGACAAGGAGGAGGATCTGTTGTTTAGAGAGGAAGGATCCAACATCTCTGATACTGACCCCCCCATGGGGATAGACAGCCCTCCTCGCGACCTCGGTGAGCGCAGGCAAGACGAGTTGCAGTTGTCAGATGATGAGGGTCTTGTCCCAGACCAACTGGCATTTGTGGGTCTTTTCCAACCTGGCCTGTTCAAGTCCCTCTTATTCAAGGCCAAGAATTCCGCTGATCTAGGCGCTCAAGACGGAGAGGCACCGGCTTCCTCATCATCCACTAATCCATTGTTTTCTGAGCCGGCTTCTGACACACAGACTATCCCGGCGCCTTAACTATTTGTGGATGTGGCAATGCGCCAATGGCAGGCCCCTGCCACCGGGCCAAACCCAACGCAGTTGGATAAAAAAATTTTTGACGTTGCCACAAATTTGTCTCAGATCCTGCAGCTCCTGACAGTGGACTCTCCGATTGCGGCCCTTCATTCGACAACTACGCTACCAGGAGACCAAGACAGGAGGATTGAGCAGTCGCTCCAGAGGGCGCATACTTCAGCAGCTTGGGCGGATCAGGCTTCAGCTATCGCCTCCTTCTTTTCTCGCACCTCAGTGGTCTGGCTCCGCCACCTTCAAGAACTGATTTCTTCCTCTGATACCAGGGCGCATCAGGACGTTTGCAAGCTGCTCGCGGCATCCCAGTTCCTCGCTGACGCCACCTTACACTCCACGTGCTTCGCCTCAAAGGCCATTGCATCCTCGGTCATGGCGAGGCGGATGCTCTGGTTGCAACAGTGGCACGCAGACGCCAGACAAAAATGGCATCTAACCTCAGCGCCTTTTAAGGGGACACCCTGGATCCATATCTTGGTCGATACTAGAGACAAGAGGAAGGTCCTGCCGCATCTGTCCCGTAGGCCCGCTTTTTGGCTGGGCCCCTACCTCCGCCGCCTATCTCAACGGAACCTGATCCAGGTGCGGGGGGATTTAAGCCCCAGGGTTCCCCCTTCGCCAGGATAGGTCAGTGAGGGGCAGACCCTTCCGGTGGCCCTTTCGAGGGTGAGGGAGTCGTCCATTCCGTCGTGCCAAGTAATCTGGCTTCTGACCTTCCCATCGGGGGGGCGACTGGGCCTCTTCGCCGACCAATGGGACGATATCACGTCAGATGCCTGGGTCAGGGAGACTATTCGGTATGGGCTCTCCTTGGAATTTCTTCCCCCCCCCGAGGTTTTTCATGTCCTGCCCTGTGTCGAGGAGTCGACACAAGAGAGCCCTTATGGAGGAGGCCATTTCCCACCTCATGGATATTCGGGCCATACAACCGGTTCCATTGGGCCAACTAGGGCAGGGTTTCTACTCAAATTTGTTCTTGGTTCCCAAGGCCTCGGGTGGGTGGAGAGCTATTCTGGACCTAAAACGCCGCAACAGGCACCTGCTTCTTCGCAGGTTTAAAATGCAATCCTTACAAACGATTCTTTACAACGGGCGACTTCCTCTCCTCTGTAGACCTGACAGAGGCTTACCTGCATATTCCAATTCGGCCTATTCACCGCAAATTTCTTCGCTTCTGTTATGCAGGTAACCACTACCAATATAGAGCATTACCCTTCGGTCTTTCCTCTGCGCCTAGGGTCTTTACTAAGGTGTTGGCAGGTTTAGTAGCCCACATTCGGGCTACCCCCATTCAGATTCTTTGTTATCTGGATGATATCCTCATCCTTTCTTCCTCCCTTAGTCAAGCCCAGGAGGACCTCAGAGTAACTGTAGTGAGACTGTGGGACCACGGCTGCTCTACTAATGTTGGTAAAAGCCATTTTATTCCTTCCACCCTCATACAACACCTGGGCGCAATCATACTCCATAGAGGGTAAAATTTATCTTTCACAGGATAGACAGGACAGTATTAGGGCCTTGGTGACTCAGATAAAACGAGAACGTAGGGTTCTGCTGGCATTACTTTCTACCCTTCTAGGGAAAATGGTGTCATCTATAGATATCATCCCGTGGGTGCGGCTCCACTCGAGAACCCTACAATGGTTTCTTTTGCCCTTCCAGAAGGCGGGTCGAAGCAGCTCCCGAGCTCGGGTAGCAGTTCCCTCGATGGTCTTGCGGTCCCTGGTCTGGTAGCAATCACGGGCGCTTTCCAAGGGCCGTCAATTCCAGGAACCCCTGCGTCTTGTCATCACCACCGATGCCAGCCTCTCAGGCTGGGGAGCGCACTCCCAGCAAATCATGGTTCAGGGGCTTTGGTCACAGGTCGAGGGTCAGCAAATCATCAACTGGCTGGAACTTTGCGCAGTGTACCTATTTCTTCGTCAGTTGCGACATCAGATGTCGGGGCAACACGTTCTCGTCCTCACAGTCAGTACTTCGGCCAAGGACCACATCAACAGGCAAGGCGGCACCAGGTCGCAGTCTCTCCAGCTGGAGGCGGAACGGATTGGTCGCTTGGCGGAACGGCATCTTCTCTCCCTGACTGCAGATCACATCTCAGGGACGGACAACGTGATAGCAGACCGCTTGAGCATGGAAGTGATCGATCCGGCGGAGTGGAGCTTGAACCCGGGGGTCTTTCACAAGCTAGCTTGCAAATTCGGTGTCCTGTCGGTCGACCTCTTCGCCACTGCCCGCAACGCTCAGCTTCCGCGTTTCTGCTCCAGGGGCGGAATTTGTGAAGGCTCTTCGCTGCCCGTGGCCATCGGGTCTGCTGTATGCCTTCCCTCCGTTACTGCTAATCTCCAAGGTGATAGCCAAGATCTGGCAGGAGGGTGCAGAGGTTCTTCTTCTGGTCCCTCATTGGCCCCGAAGGCCTTGGTTCGCCGACCTCGTGGCCATGTTGGTCGCCCCTTCTTTGAGGATTCCCCTCTCTCCATCGCTTCCCCATCAGGGAGCTCTGAACCATCTGGACCCGCAGTGGCTTCAACTGACTGCTTGGCGCTTGAGCGGGGCGTCCTGACCAAGGTCAACTACTCCACCCCCGTTATCGAGGTCATGCAAGCCTCCAGGAAGTCATATATGGAACGAATTTATTCAGCCACCTAGTGGACCTTCCACGTGTGGTGTGTGCAACATTTCTTGTCTCCACTGTCTGTGTCCATTGGCCATCTTTTGGACTTCTTGCACAACGGCTTAACGAGAGATCTTGCCCCAAATACGTTACAGAGGCAGGTGGCGGCATTAACATCGGTCCTCTCCTGTGGTACGGGCAAATCCCTGGTGACACAGCTCGATGTCAAACGCTTCCTACGGGGGGCCACCAACCTTCGACCTCCTGTCGTCCACAGGTATCTGACCTGGGACCTTCCCAGGGTCCTCAATTCGCTCACTAAGCCTCCATATGAACCTCTGCACTCTGCAAGCTTGTGGCTCCTTACATTCAAGGTGGCTTTTCTGATTGCAATAACGCTCGCCACATCTCTGAACTGGCCACCCTGTCCGTCCATCCAGACTTATGCGTCTTCCATCCCGACAGAGTGGTTCTGCAACTGAAACCATCCATTGTTCCGAAGATCAACACGTGGTTCCACAGAGTTCAAGAGCTTATCTTGCCAAATTTTTGCCTGGACCCGTCTCATATGCTTGAATGCCAGTGGCACACGCTGGACGTTCGACGGGCACTTCATATCTATGTTCGCAGAACTTCCGAGGTGAGGAAAATGGAATCGTTTTCGTGTCATTTCAACCAGCGTCACTTGGGAACATAGTTTCCTCTTCCACAATCGGACGGTGGCTCAGAGATACTATCGCGCGGACCTATGATCTACACTCACTTTCCAGGCCACCGCTGGTTACTGCCCACTCCACCGTAGCACTGCTACGTTGGCGGCGTGGGCCACTCAGGCCTCCATTGAGGAGATTTGTCAGGCAGCAACATGGACATCCCTGTCACCGTTTATCAGGCACTACAAACTGGACTCCTTCGCGTCCGTGGAGGCTGCCTTCGGGCGGCGGGTGTTGCAGCAGGTGTTACATTCCCATTTACTATTCCGTACGGCTCACTTCCCGCCCGACGGGAGGTCACGCTTTGGTATGTCCCATCTCTGGAGGCTATCTCAACACACTATGGAGAAGGGGCGTTGGTCCTACCTGATACGCTCCTTCTCATAGGGTTGAGATA
>JANHFT010004915.1:40060-60114 GCA_032467955.1 Pseudoxenodon macrops
ACCTGATACGCTCCTTCTCATAGGGTTGAGATAGCCTCCAGCGCCCCCCTTAGTTTGTTGTTCGCCTTTACGCTATTTTTTTGTGCTTCGTTAGAGGTTTCGACTGCAGCTCCTTTCCTGTCCATTATCGATGGCTTCATGTCGGGTCTGCTCTTTGTCCTCGTCAAATCTGGGAGTGGCCAGGCAAGGAGGAGGAATTTTAAGTAGCAGACTCAGTCCAATGAGCTGGTCAGACAAGACAACCCTTCTCTGGAGGCTATCTCAACCCTATGAGAAGGAGTGTATCAGGTAGGACCAACGCCCCATGTGAACTATTTACATATTTCTGTACAGATGCATTTGCGTATGTAGTGGCCATAAGCTATATCCAGATAAAGACGGGGGAAATAAATTAATAGTTACTGATTAAAATTACTTAAAGCAAAAAATGACCCATCTGCAAAATTTATATCCCAATCTGTTGACAAAAAGCCTGTGGAAATGTGGCTGAGCAAATATAAACTTATACAGTGTGCACTTACTCTATAAGGCCATTCCCTAGGTTTTTACTGTTATCAGGGAGAGATCTTTTCAGTCAGGTTACAGAATAGAATAGAATAGGAATAGAATATTTTATTGGCCAAGTTTGATTGGACACTAGGAATTTGTCTCTGGTGCATAAGAAGGTAATATAATCAGTGTACATACATACAAGCATCTAAGCAACATATAGATACAAACAACAAGTTAACATACAAACAAGGTAATATAAGGGGTACCAATAGGAAAAGATAGTATAAAAGATGAGAAAGATACTAATACAGTCATACTATATGGGTAAATATGCTTACATAAGACTATACTATGGTAATTAGGTGTTCAGCAGAGTGATAGCACAAGGGGGAAAATGTCTTTGTGTCTAGTTTTTTGGCAATTAGACAATGCAGTGCTTTATAATGGTGTCCTGAGGAGAGGAATTGAAATAGTTTATGTCCAGGATGCAAGGGATCTTTAGATACTTTCTCAGCGCTTTTCTGACCTATGCAGTATATAGGTTCTCGGTGGAAAGCAGGTTGGTTGCAGTTATTTTTTCTGCAGTTCTAACTATCCATTGAAATCTGAATCCGTTCTGTTTGATTGCTGTACTAAACCAGACAGTTACAGAAGTACAAATAACAGACTCAATAATTCCTCAGTAGAACTATATCATCAGCTCCTGGGGCAGTCTGAATTTTCTAAGCTGACGCAGGAAGGGCATTCTTTGTTGTGCCTTTTTAATGATGACTCCAATGTTAGGTGTCCATTTCAAATCCTGGGAGATTATAGAACACAGAAACTTGAAGGTCTCTACTGTTGATACTGTGTTGTCTAATCTTGTAAGAGGTGGTGGAATATGAGGACTCCTAAAGGCCAGTTTCATCTCTACAGTTTTACATTGTTCAGCTCCAGATTGTTCTGGCTGCATCACAGGGCCAGTTCAACCTCCAGTCTGTATGCAGACTCATCACCGTCTCGAATGAGACCAGTGATCGTTTTATCATTTAAAAACTTCAGTATTTTAACCAAGCAACTATTGGAGATGCAGTCATTGGTATATAGAGAAAAAGGTATAGGTAGCCTTTGACTTAATAACAATTCGTTTAGTGTTCAAAATTACACTGGTACTGAAAAAAGTGAGTTACAACAGTTTTTCACAGTTAGTCTTTGAAGCAGCCCCATAACCATGTGATCAAAATTCAGATGCTTGGCAACTGGTTGATATTTATGATGGTTGCTGTGTCCCAAGATCATGTGATCACCTTTTGTTACCTTCTGACAAGCAAATGGGGAAGCCAGATTCACATAACAACTAGGTTACTAACTTATCAACTGCAATGATTTACTTAAAAACTATGGCAAGAAAGGTCATGGAATGGGGCAAAACTCACCAAATGTCTCATTTAACAACAACAAAATTAGGCTCAATTGTGGTTGTGCTAATTGAATGGGGATATTTGATGTGATTTTACCTAGCTTCTGTAAGTCAGAACAGTGGCTAAGTCAAAGTGCTAGTTTTATTCTTGTTCTTCATGTGTACAGCATGGTCGTCTAAGGTAAATAAAGTGACAGCAGCATTTCTCTTTAAAACTTAAAGAAGGAACACATCAGAAAACTTGAAAGTAAATGTAATCATAATGATTCAAGAAAAATTTAGGTACAGGTATTAGCATGACATACTGTATATTTGTTACAAGAAGAAATTAGTAATTGTCTCCTTTATGTACGGTATTTTTCGGAATATAAGATGCACTTTTCCCCCCCAACAGAGGGTGGAAATATTGGTGCGTCTTACACACCGAATACAGCAATTTTGGCCTCCTGAAGCCCCGCCCCTGCATCCTATTTTTACGAAAAATGGGCCCGTTTTTCGCAAAAACGGGATACGCAGAGGGTTTGGGAGGCTTGCAGATTCTTTCTGTGGGCTGGGGGAAGTCAAAAACTCCACAATTTTCCACCCGTTTTTGCGAAAAACGGGGTGCACAGAGAGTTTTGGAGGCCTACAGAGTGTTTTTGTGGACTGGGAGAAGGCAGAAATGCCCCTGTTTTTGCGAGAAATAGGCTGTTTTCCAGCTGTGTGTTGCGAAAAATGGGTTGTGCGAGAGGGTTTGGGAGGCCTGCAGAGTGTTCCTGGGATCAGGGAAGACAAAAATTTGGTGCGCCTTATACACCAGTGCATCTTATACTCCGAAAAATATGGTAGTTTGGCTCTCAATAATGAATATGCTATAATGACTTTGAAAAAATATTATAGATAACATTAATTTACTATTATAGGCTTGTCTGAGTTTTGAATCCAGACTTGAAGCTTAAAAACGGACAAAACAAGCATTGGTGAGTAAATAAAAGTTCACTACATATCTAATATGTAAATATCTATTTTACTTTGAGTGTTAAGGAGTTATTGATTTTATTATTTCATTGTAGCTGTAGAATAGTCCAGGAATGGGTTGCTATAGTCGAATCTGCCCAGAGACTGAGTCATCAATATTTTAGATAGGCCCTCTTGCCTCTCTCTCCAGTTTTTCGACTCAGTCGGCCTGAGAGAAACGTTTTTGCAGATTACTGTACTTTTCCATTCCTGGACTATTCATCTAACAGGTTTTTGAGCTACGGTTAGCAAACACAGTGGGGTACGTGTGGGCTACGTTCAGCCTGGCTGACAGAGCCGCTGCAGTTCAGACCGGCAGTTTCAGTGGGCTCTTATTTAAAGGAGTATATCAGCAGCTCCCCCCTCCCATCTAGAGCGAGAGCCCAACAGTTTCGCCGCTCAGGAGAGGTGGCTTAGGTTGCCGGCTTGCGGAGCGAATTCAGCATTGCCCGCTTGTCCGCAATTTAGCGTGGGGGACTCCATTCAATGGAGGTTCCCCTCCAGAATTATTGGGTCTATTCCCGCCATGGCACACGCTGAGTTAACCGGCAGTTAATTCTGCCACACAGCATGCCAAGGTGGTTGGTGTGGCGCCAGCATCTTTTCAAGTGCCTGATCTCCGCCTGCCTCGGAGTATTCCGGCTATTTCTTGGAGGTGTGTGCCCATTTTACACCCAAGGTTTGCCCTAGGAAAGCCACTCTATTCAGCAGCCTCCATTTGCTGCTGGCTAATCCGGATTCCTTCCGGCACTGCTGCCGCCACTGTTCTGCTCTGCCTTATCTCCTGACCTAACAATTCGGATATTTTATAGGTCCCTGCCCTCTTCCATAGGGGCACAACCTTGAGGCCCACAGCGGAATTTGTGAACTTGGCTCATTGAGTCTTCAGAGTATATAATGGCGGATCAATTTAGGCAGGAGGAGGAGTCTGATGCCTCATCTTACAAAAATACTGGAAGCCTCGGTGGGCAAAAAGGGCACCCACAAGTCCTCCAAGGGAAGTAAGGGCAGACACATCTCAAAGGCTGAGATGAAGGAAAGAGAGGAGACAGAAGGCTCTGGAAAAGCAGGTTTCGAGAGCTGAGAAACACCTGGCAGGGTCGGGAAAGCCTCCAGCTTCTACTGAGGCTCCTGTTTCTCATTCTGTAATAACTTCTCAATTGGATCAGTCATCTCAGATGTACCAGGTTCTGGTCTCCTGAAGGAGTCAGAGAATTATCCCCAACTTCAGTTTTACTGAATGACAGGGAGATAAATGCTGATCCTGATTCCTTTGCTTGCCTCCCTTCTGCAGAATGGTCTAGGCCTTCTCATGACAGGGCTTCAACTACTGAGTTCCTTCTTCTCGAGGGCCACCCATCTAACTTATCTGCCAACCTGCAACAGATGATTGAATAGGCCATATCCAGGGGTATTGCAGTGGGATTACATCAACGCTCTAGCTCTTGCCTTTCAGGTTCCTCTTCGCGCCCTCGCCCAATTTCACCCACTGTAACAGTAGATGAAATACCGTACCAGTCTATTCACTCTGTGTACAGTGATGACTCCTTATTGGGTGGAGAGTCCGAGAGAGATGCTGATCTTTCTGATGATGAGAGGTTATTCCCGGACGTCCCAGCATTTACGCTGTTATTTCCCCCTGGACTGTTCAATTCGCTCCTGCATAAGGCAAGGACTACTGCCCACTTGTCGGAGGATCTCCCCACAAAGGAGCTGATGGATCTTCCTCTTGATCATGGCCTAAGAGTGGAGGATAAAAAGTCAGAGTTAACCTTCCAAAAGACCCATCAGGCCGCTGCCTGGGTCATTCGGGCTTCGACAGCGGCATCCTTTTTCAATCGCACCTCCCTCATGTGGCTTCGCCAACTCCAAGCCCAGGTAGCTCCCCAGGAAAATTGCTTGCAGCAAGACCTTAACAAGCTCATTGCAGCGACCCAGTTTTCTGCAGATGCCACTCTGCATGCCTCTAGTTATGCCTCTAGAGCCTTGGGCTCCTCAATAACCTCTTATGGCTTCGCCAGTGGCAAGCCGATGTGAGGTCCAAGTGGCGACTGGCTTCGGCCCCCTATTCTGGCAACATGTTATTTATTGACTCCCTTGCACCTATTCCAATCGAGATAAGAGAAAGATTTTACCTTCAAAAGCCAGATGGGCAGACCATCGGCCTAATTCCTTTTACTGATGGCCATCCTTTCAGCCCTAGTAGTCCCAACAGAGGCTCTCTGGCCAAAGACCAGACCGCCATTCTGAGCAACAGGGCTTTAGGGACAAACCTAGACAGTTCGATCCCAACAGACGACCATTTCTGGAACGGGCTCCCGTCTGTTTCATAACAAAAGTGATTCTCAGCCCAGCACTCCCATCGGGGGGCACCTGACCCTCTTTGTAGACCAGTGGATGCGCATGACGACTGACAATTGGGTTGTGAATACTGTCAGATTCGGTCTGTTGTCGGAATTTCTTTCCACACCCCTGAACCGCTTCATACAATGCCCTGTCTCCCACAACGTCATCAAACGGGGCCTCATAGAAGAGGCCATTCAGCACCTCTTGGAGATTCAGGCTATAGAGCTGGTCCCAGAGGCCCAATGGAGACGGGGCTTCTATTCAATCCTTTTCATTTTGCCAAAGCCGTTGGGGTGGAGAGTGATATTGGACTTAAACAACCTCAACCCCCACTTGGTCTACAGGAGGTTCAAGATGAGTTCCCTCAAATCTATCTTGGAGGGAATTCGACCCAGGGACCTCATGGCATCAATAGATTTATTGGAAGTGTATCTCCATGTTCCGATCCTGCCAGTACATCGCAGGTTTCTCAGATTCTGCTATGCAGGGAGGCACCTTCAATACAGGGCCATGCCCTTCAGCCTAGTGCTTCACGAAGCTCCTGGCCGCCCTGGCCGCCCTGGCAGCTCATCTGAGATCCCTTCCAGTGAAAATTCAATCTTACTTGGATGACATCCTGGTCCAGGCCTCCTTTCTCCCTGGGGCAAGAGGGCATCTGAATAGGACAATTCGGGCTCTACAGGAACACAGGTTCCTGATCAACTTCAAAAAGATCCATCTAGATCCATCCATAGTTATAACTTATCTGGGAGCAGTCATTGACTCCACCCGGTGAGGGGGGAGGTCTACCTCTCCAGAAAGAAAGGAGAGCATAAGGAACTTAATGGGCCAAATCCATCAGAACCCCAAGGTATCTATAACCTCCTTGTCTACCCTACTGGGCAAGATGATTTCTTGCATGACAATAGTGCCCTGGGCTCGGTTACATGCTCGGAGCCTTAAATGGTTCCTCCTCCCCCACCAAAGACAAAGAAGGTCCAATTCTCTGATCAGGGTCAAGGTTTCCTTGCCCGTTCTGAAGTCCTTCGGCTGGTGGGTGTCTTCGGCCCTAGACAAGGGAAGTGTATTCAGGGAACCTCCCCATATAACACTCATGTCCGATGTCAGCCTACACGGCTGGGGGGCTCACCTCCTCACAAGAGTAGCACAGGGTCGCTGGTCCCCACAGGACCTTACCAACAACATAAACTGACCCTTCGCCAATTTCAGCACCCTGTACAAGGGAAACATGTACTGGTCCTAACAGACAATGTTTCGTCAAAGGCTCATGTCAACCGCCAGGGAGGGACCCACTCAAGGCGCCTCATGGAGGAGACCTTGAGGTTAAGGAAGTGGACGGAACTGAACATCCTCTTCCTCAAGGCAGAACACATTGCAGGAACGCTCAGGCAGACTATCTGAGCAGCACTCCAGTAGACAACGCCGAATGGAGGCTACACCCATACAATATTTGAGGACATATGCGACAGGCTTGGACTACCGACAGTAGACCTGTTTGTATCACAGACAAATTACCAACTTCCTCGATATTTCACAAGGTTTCCTACTCCGGGAGCGAAAGGAACAAATGCCCTCCACAGCCCTTGGCCTCCCGGTCTATACGCATTCCCACTTCTTCTCTTAATACCAGGCGTGATTCAGAAGGTGATTGTAGAAGAAGCAAAGGTTCTCCTGGTCATCCCTCATTGACCCGGATGCCCATGGTTTATGGATCTAGTCAGCCTCTCCGCGACATGGCCCTGGAGAATCCCTCCAGAGAGAGTCTCAGCCAGGAGGTATTGGAACATCTGGAGCTGCAGTGGCTCCAATTGACCTCCTGGCAATTGAAGAGGTCCTCCTAAGAGGGACAGATACTCAGACAGGGTCATCAGAACCATCCAGGCAGCCAGGACACCGTTGACAATCAGTATATATAATGCTACCTGGGCTGGGCTTGTCAGATGGTGTGCACTGAAACAGATTGTTGCTTCCTCTGCTTCTGTCCCGCAGGTATTGGAACTCCTACAAGATGGATTGGAGAAGGGGTTGTTGCACAGTACCATTCGTCGATAGGTGGTGGCTTTAGCCACTGTCCTCACAGTCAACGACCATGGGTCACTTGTGTGTCATCCTGTCATTTGCAGATTCCTGCGTGGGGCGAGTAATTTGAGACCACCCACTGTCCACAGATACCTCACTTGGGACTTACTCAAGGTTTTGCAGGCTCTTATGGGTCCTCTCTTTGAGCCCCTGAGGACAACTAGCCTCAGATACCTGACTCTTAAAGTGGCATTCTTAGTAGCTGTAGCATCAGCTAGGCGCATATCCGAGATAGCAGCCCTCTCTGTTAGGGATGACCTGTGCATCTTTCATCTGGATAAAGTAATCCTGAGACTCAATCCCTCCTTCATCCCCAAAGTAAACTCATAGTTCCATAGGGCTCAGGAGATCATCCTATCCAACTTCTGTCCCGGGCCATCCCATGCCCTGGAGAGAAGGTGGCATACTCTCGATGTAAGGAGGGCTCTCCAGATTTATATTAAGAGAACTGCACCCACCAGGAAATCTGAAGCTATGTTTGTCTCTTTCCAGCCCACATTGTTGGGTACCAAGGTGTTTTCGCCGACTATTGGTTGTTGGATAAGGGCATGTATAGCCCAAGCTTATGAGGTGCAGTCCCTTCCGGTATCTAGACGGGTGACTGCCCACTCAACCAGAAGCGTGGCCACCACCGCTGCGTGGTCGACTCAAGCGTCTCTGGAAGACATCTGTAGGGCAGCCATCTGGACTACTCCTTCGCCCTTCATTTGCCATTATAAATTGGATGTCTTTGCATCTAGGGAGGTATCCTTTGGCAGAAGGGCTTTGCAACAGGTACATTTGGCCTTGGGGGTTCCGAACCCAATTGCTACCAGCCCTTAGGACAGCCAAGCTTTGGTATGTCTCATTCCTGGACTATTTCACAGCTATACTGGAGAAGGGGTGTCCTACCTGAACGCCTTTTCTCAGTGACTGCAGAATAGTCCAGCCCCTCCCTGATATTCGTAAGGGTCTGTAGCCAGCTGTTGCTAATATTTTGGAAAGCCTTTCTTTCAGCCACAACATCGTCGAAAAACTGGAGAGAGAGAGAGAGAGAGGGGCAAGAGGGCATATCTAAAAGATTGATGACTCCGTCTCTGGGCAGAATTGACTGTAGCAACCCATTCCTGGACTATTCCGCAGCCACTGAGAAAAGGCAATCAGGTAGGACAACGCCCCCTCCTTCCAAATGAATATGGGAAATAAAAGTGTTTTATTCTCATACCAGCCTGTCTGGGTCTATTTTCCAGTAAGAAAACTTCTTACAGAAAGGCCCATCGGGCACGTAATTTGGGGAGGAGTTAAAATTAAGGAAGATAGATAGGATCTGCAACACAATGCAAGTCTCTGTCTCTTATACATGCATTGATGTCACATTACTCTTTTTTAGAAATGGTATCTGGCTTTGAAGTACTATTTATTGCATGTTTATGACTGGCTTTGATTTCATTTAAATAAAAAATGTGTTCTACTTTCTACAGTGTGGCTTTATTTCTTCAAATATAACTTTATCTCCTACTATGCTTAAGGGTAAATGAAAAACATTTTCCTATGCTGCACTTTCCCTGTGTTATTATCACTTCAACTTTATTTAAGTCACATGGCAAAGGAAAAAAAAGATTTATCTATGCGAGAATGAATGTGAATATCTTAATGCTGAGGTAGCTAATTTATTTATTAATCAAATTTATATAGTTACCCATTTCATGAAAATGATTCTGGGCAGCATACAATAATCAATAATTACATTTAGTTTAAAAAATAAAAATCAACATTTTTATTTTTAATTAATTAAAACTAAAATATATACAAATCCAAAGTAGAGAGAGAATGAATACATCCAGTAGAGGAGCCATCTAAAAAAGTCACTGGCATAATCAGATTTTGAGAGTGAGAATGTTTTGTAAAAGTGGGCATTATTGCTAAAATGGCCTTATTTCTGTGTGAGATTAGATTGCTGAACGATTCAAATGCTGAAAAAGTGTGCTGTGTCTAAAGGAGTAGCTCAAGTTACCATATAATACAATTTTGAGAGGTAATTCTTTTTTCAGTGCCTTCAGTGTTGACTCCTAGAAATTGCCTCAATAAGTCCCTGTAATCTTGGCAAGGTTTTGGAAGTGGTTTGCCATTTCCTCCTTCCTAAGGTTTAGAGAGAGTGACCCAGCTGGCTTTGTGCTTAAGGTGGGACTCAATATAGTTTGTAACTTGGTGCCTTAACCACTGCACAAACTGGCTCTCACAAGGCTGCTATTTTACTATTAACTGCTTACAGACTGGTACTAGTATTTTAAGACTATTTGAATCCAGAGATGAAAAGATGCTTCAAAGGTGATGCGAACATGATAGTTGTATCTGTCAAGCCTCTTTAATAAAGCTTCAGTTTTACCCGGATGCACAGCAGTTGCTGTATGCAAGAAAAACACTTGTTCGTGTTAAGAAACCACCAAGATGCTGCAAACAAATTGTGTTGTGTCATCACCACAAGGTCGTAGTAGCTTTTTAATTCAAATATATATTTTTCTGGCATCTTTATTGTCAACCTTTGAAGCAAGCCATTTAATATTCCATTCAATACAACCTACTTTTTTTTTTTTTTTGCTTCAAATCCATTTTCAATCTAAATTCCTAGATCATTTATTTTAGCATTATAAATAGTGGTAAGTAAAATAACAGCCACAGTAGTTTAAAATAAAGATGTTAACATTAATATTGAATTAAATATGATTTTTGTAATTTCTGAATTTTATTCACCTACTTTTAAGTGTTTGCATTCCTAATAACATTTGCTACTACTAAATTCAGTTTATTTCATGATTGATAGTAAAACACTTTCAGTCTGCAGAAGTGATTTTTTATTTTAGTGGTAGATTGTACTGTCTGTTGAACACAGACTATGACTACCACTTGGTGGCACTACCTGGTTTCAAGTAAAGCAAGCAGTATTTTGGTTCTGGAAACTGAACAGTAATTTATATAAGAAGAATTGCTGGAACTGATGCAAAATAAAAATATGTGTAATTATCTGAATTAAAAGGTGAAGTTTAACTTTTCCTTACATTCTTTCTTGGATATGCATCCATCATTTTTACATATAACTTGAGGTGCAAACTTTTGGAGCCTGCTGCTTTGGTCATTTATCTCTTCCAGGCAGCTCTGTATAACTTTTGAATTAGTTGAGGTGTTCCAGTTCCTTCTTAGGTGAAGTTGTCATGGGAATCAGTAGGTTCCTATTCGCAGAACAGTTGACAATCTGACTTTGGTTTTAATAGGGGAGAGTAGAGAATAGATTCCATACCTATACAGATCTAAATCTATACAGATTTTGATTATATGTAACTCTACATAGGTTTTTGTTAAACTTCAGTTTCTTGGAATAAAGGGAATATTTAAGTATCCCTGTGAAATTGAATTTAAAACATAATTTGCCCAAATGCTAATCCTTTATTCTTATATTCATCTTCCTTTAAAAAAAAAAACTCTAGTGATTGAATTACTATAGGTTGTTTTAACTGAAATTCTATACTTCAAATTTACTGTATATTTGTTGTACCTGTTTTTTGAGATAAATTATTGTGCATATAATAGACTTTTAGAAAGAAACATCAAGACTTGGAAATTGTAGGACTATTTTAAAAGGACTAATTTTTTTACTGTTTTAATGGGAGAAAATTCCTTTTATTTTGAAATCTTTCATGTTTGTCTAATAGGGAAGATAAACTTCAGATATTATTTGATAGTTACAATATTAGATGATGATTTGAAAATGTATTGTATAACATTTATCTCCGTAAGATATTTTAGTAAAAACATTGTGAGGTGGGATGAAAGGGAGTGACTGGCCCAATTCATACTTTAATTTATGAATCATTAAATGCAAAATTAGCAATTGTGCATAAATGGAGAGGCTTTTAAATATTTTACGCTGGAAAGGAAATTGTTCAAATAGGTTCACTAAGTGCTTCAGTGTTAGGATTATGATTGAAGCCAGAAATAGATCTATGTCCAAAAATGTTAAGCTTAGAGCCAGTTTGATGTAGTGATTAAGGCATCAGTTTAGGAACAGGAGATTTTGAGTTCTAGTTCTACCTTAGATTCAAAGCCAGTTGGGTGACAATTACTTTCTCTTAGCCTTAGGAAGAAAACAAGGACAAATCATTTCTGAAAAACCTTGCCAACAAAACTGCAGAGACTTGTCCAGGGTCTGGGAGTCAATGCTGCCTCAAAAAAAAAATCTTACTACAGAAAATATTGATCAAGATATTTGAATAAAATACTGGATTAAATAAAGAAGGGTCTCCATTTAAAAAAAAACCATGTGATTGTGATGTATAAGTAACAAGTTTTATCTGTTTTTCTTCTTTCAATATAAGATTACATCAAATCCAATTAAAGAGGAGAGAGTCAATTTTAGAATACATTGTATGAATGGTGTATAAATCTTCCGTATTAATGTAACTACCAGTATAAAAATGTAGTTTCTGTTCTGGATGTTTTTCTGATTAACATAAATAATGGTTGTTAGAGCAACATCTATGGGTATGGTCTTAAATTATTGAAATTTATACTAAACGGATCTCTCAGCAATCGCAAGTGAAACAAAAATTGCGTATGTAATAAGCAAAAACTTGTTAGCAGCTTTAATGAGTGTTGAATCGCAGCTAGAGGAAACTGCTAGTTATTTACCACTGAAAAGATACTCATTTTAAAGATAATCATGTGACAAAGGTGCATGCTATGCAAATTCTTAATATACAAAACAGTAACATTTCACTATTCTAAATAGAGAAGACTATGGTATTAATTTATTTCAGATAATTGTTTTACCCTTTTCAGATAGGTAAGATTTGTTAATAGAACATAATGTGTGTTACTAATGTTCAAAGAGAATAACCCACTTTAAATAGATTAAAGAGTCTGGTTATTTATTGGGATGTAGATATGGCAGCATCTAATTTAGTTTAGTTAATGTCAGGACAGTACTTGGATAGGAGACTAGTACATTTTAGAATATATCAGATTTGGATTGTGAAAAACATTTGGAGAAAAGAAGAAAGAAGTAGCATATTACTTCTATATTGTTGACCAGAAAACTACAATGTTGGGTCCATAAAGGTACCAGAAGTTAAGCTCAGTTCAAGAGGCGTTACCTTTTTAAAGGTGATAGAACCTAGCCAATTTTACTGATCATGAAAAATCAACCAGTAATCCTTTGCTCGATGCAGTGTAACAGATTTTCATTCTTTTCCATCCATAATACTTTTGAAGACACTACCTAAATAATAGCAACAGCGCTTAGACTCACATACTGCTTCACGGTGCTTTACAGCTCTCTAACTGGTTTACAGAGTCAGCATATTGCCTCATTTTACCAACCTCTGAAGGAAAGAAGGCCGAGTCAACCTTGAACTGGTCAGGATCGAACTCATGTCAGTGGGCAGTTAGTCTGCAATATTGCATACTAGTCACTGTGCCATCATAGCTCCTAAAGAAGACATAATTATTAATATGGCTGAATTGTGACTCAAGGTTGAAATGGGGATATTATTTAAATTGAAAAAAGACAGGGAGAAGACAAGCCCTCAATTATATATTTATTATTCACACAATTCAGAGAAAGTAGAAATTAATAAAGTACCTAGTGATTTAGAGGAGGGAAAGATAAGAATTCAGGAAAAGAAGGTAACTCACCATCCAAAAGATTCAGATTTATTATTGTAATAGAGAAATGGTATTGCAGTGACAGTATATGTATATCAGATAATATTCTGTGCTCTTGCTATTTAATCAGAAGTTAAAAATGGTTGCAAGGATCCCAGCGATTTGATGATGGATCTGTTATTCCTTAAATTCCTTTTATCTTCCGCATGCAGGCTTCTACACATGAATGGATAGAACAGCTGTTTATTTTTTTAATACAATGAAACTGCTGGTAATCTTATTTCAGTCTGTCTGCTTCCTTACACAAACATTCTTGTCAGTGAACAAAGTTTCATGAAGCTCTCCCAAGTATAATGGAAATAAGGGAGAGAGGCTTGTGAGAATATGTGAGCCTGGAGAATTCAGTAGTTAGCCTTACTATTTTGTCAAGAGGATTTTTGCAGTTTAGGAGAATCAGAGAGGATATCTATCTCTATTGATTGAATTGTGGGGAACTCTCTGGAAAGGAGTGGTGAATGATTTCAGATAAAGAGAAGGAAATTGGGTGGCCCCTAATCTGGATCGCTGTGTTTTTCAAAAAATGTACCATTTTCCTATTTTTTCTTCCTTTCTTTAGAACTAAATCTTATCCTTGAATGTGATAAGAGGCTACAGCAGGAGCCTGGTGATTCTTGTTAATGTTTTATTTTGTTGAAGACATCTGAAATGAGGAAAAATTGTTTCAGAAAAGGGGAGTTATTTAGATCATATCTTAGCCAAGCTCTCTTTTCCATTCTTCACCTTGATGGTTACTCTGCCAGTTATTATTTTACCCTTTAGAAACCCTCACATTAACTATATGTGACTACATTTAAAGTTAGGTGTGTTCCTTTCCACACCATCTGCCCAGTGAACATCTGCTTTTTATATGATTCATATTGACATTTCTTGTTCATTGAAGTTTATTGTCTAGTATTGGTTCCTCATATCATGACTTCTGCTTCCACGTGGACTTAGATCCACTTAGTCATAACTGTCTTGTTATCTCCATTATCAATCCTAATGAACAACTGCTATATCTTCTTATGTATAATACATATATTAAAGTTATAAAGCATAAGGTAGAATCTGTTTGTGTCCTTTCAACATGAAGTGACACCCCCCCCCCAAAAAAAAGTATTGTGTAAGAAAACGGGGAGAAAGCAATGATCTATTTAGGGTTCTTGTTTGGTTTTGTTTTATTTGGAAATAAAAGAAGTAGGTATTTTGCATGACTATGTGAGTATGTATATATGTACTTTCATTGCTAATCAGTTATTTTATACCACACAATGCTAGTATCTATTTTCCCTCTGCCTGTGACTCTTGAAATCCAATTTATGATAATTTCTAATTGAATCTGACAAATCTTTAACTTTACCTGTATTAGTGGGCATCAGCATAGCATTTAATTTGGTTATATGGTTAAATGAGCTAGCATTTGAATGAGGACACCGTTATAGCGTGTGTAATAATAATACCTTAGAAAAGGTTGTCACTACGCAATAAGTATTCAGTGAATATTAACCTACTTGTAATAAATACAATTAATAATGTACATAGAAGAAAAATGATGTGCATTTTATTTTTAAAAATTCTTCGTCAAAAGAAAATGGGCAGCATGGATATGACAGGAAGGTTGAATCTAACCTGAATTATAGAATGACCTAGGAAGTTTGCTCAGAGGGGATTACCGAATAATTATGTTAATATGCAATTATCACCTCATTTCTTTTGTAGTAACTTCAAGATGTAGTGTAGTAAGGGTGTTATAGCAAGTGCTGATAGTTTGCAAAAATAGTGATGTTTGTGATTTCCTAGACAATAAGACTAGCCTGGGGCATTTAAGTGATAATCTGTCATCCTGAAGATGGATCTGACCTTTGTGCTTCATTTCTTAAAGCTTACATGATATGACTACAGGCAGCTCTAACTGCAGAACTCATTAAGATTTTCTATAAAAAATAAAATCATTTTTAAAAGAACCACTTAAAAAGTTTATTTTCAGTTTTGAAGGAAAAAGGAAAGAATATCTCAAGACGATTCTTTATAGAGCTGTCTATTTGAACTAATTTGGGCTGCAGTTCAATAGCTATCAGTAAATGAAGATTTAATACATAACTTGGATAAAGAGGATGTCCCTTAAACCCAAATGGCTGTTAAATCTTATTTTGCGTTATTTGTTCCACTATGTGGTTCTTAAAAATAAGATTATTTGCAGAAAAATCTTAATGGGAAAACTCACAATTTAAAAAGTTTGAACGAAATATTTGTTTGTTACATATCAAGGGTTTAATGTAAAGATATAACACTTCTGGCCTTGTCTGGACTTAGAAGTTAAGGAGAGCCAGACATTAATATATGAATGGGAACTACTAGACGTGTAAGCTAAACTGAAAAAAGTTCAGAAAAAGGCAATATCAATCCATTGCTATCCTATATTGTTGCCAAGAAAACTATATTGTTTTATCAATACAGTCACCAGGAGTTGAGCTTGACTCAGTGCAACTTTATCTAGAGTTTCTGAAACATAGAGGTATACTTTCCTAGAGTAGGTTCAGAGCTCAGAGGAGGCATGAATAACCCTTTAATTATCTTGTTGCAATAAATTCACATTTCCCAAAGTTTCATGGTATTATTTTCATT
The DNA here is from genome assembly GCA_032467955.1 of Pseudoxenodon macrops. Taxonomy (NCBI): domain Eukaryota; kingdom Metazoa; phylum Chordata; class Lepidosauria; order Squamata; family Pseudoxenodontidae; genus Pseudoxenodon; species Pseudoxenodon macrops. Next base: position 55,674 of record JANHFT010004915.1, read on the forward strand.
GTTCATTTATGTTCACTTTGGTATTTGGATTTTTAGGATAGGTCTGTACATTAAAATTGCACAAAAAGGTGATATGAAGGCAAAAATGTTTTAAGAACTGGCCCCTTGCCTGGAAGCAAGCTATATTGAAAACAATGTGACTTACTTCCAAGTAGATACCATATAAAACTAATTTCAAAAAGTAATCTTAATAAGCCAGCTATATTCAGTGTTATTGCATATTTAGAATGTGAAGGAAGTATGATATCAGTATGCATATATGATGTCATAACTGGATTTGAATGTATAATTTATAATTAAGTGATTAAAAAAGAGACCACAATTAAATGGATTTTAAATACTTGTGTCATCTTATTTTAGAAGTATATTAAAGAGAAATGCATTTCAAAGTGCATTAATGGAAGAGAAATAAATTATTTGTTTTAATGTATTTATTTGTCATATAATGCTTTATCCATTTGGCATCAGTGTTTTTTGCAAAAAAAATTTTTAATATAGGAAGGAAAAATATTTTCAATGTTGGTGTAGACGGATGGGAGTTTTACAGTTCATAAAACTTTAAGGAGATAGCATAGCTTATTTTATATCTCACCTGCACAATTTTATTTTCTTAATGATACACCTGTATAAAAGGATTATTCAAAGATTAAATTTGTAGATTCAACTCAAAGGTTTTTATGTTTACTTAACCATTACCCAGTCACATTTGAATCAAAGCATCTGATTAATTTTCTAAATTCAAATTAGGATGGAACTAATTTAAATGCTTTCACTGTGTAATAAAATCTCATGGCATTTCTTAAATTTCTTAAATAGAGAGCTTTTTGTATTCAGATTTTCTAAATTGTTATCTAAACTGAATGTTAAATGTTGAAAACATGCTAGTTTTACACATAAATTGTGTCTACTGAGTTCATTGGTTTGTGTTTGTTAGCATTGAACTGAAAAGTAACAAATGCATTGTAGTCTCTTCTATGGTTAATCTTAGAAACTTTAATCTATATTTATTGTGGAATAAACAAAATTAGAATTTTAAACTCTGAGAATCTGTACCTCAATTTTCCAGGGTATTTCAGAGTACTATCAGAAGTGTTGGAAATGTCCTATAAAAGGAATTAAATTGCTGAAATAAACAATTTGAAATGGATGATGTAATACATTCTCTCTGTATAAATTAATAATTTTGATAAGACTACAGCTTAAAATAGTTAGATATATGGACAGTGAATTTGATATATTAATTAACTGAATATTGAAAAAGTGATGCATAGCTATATTCTTAACTTGATGTGTTTTCTGACTATTTTAACCAATTGTTTAATCTTCAGAACACTTTATCCAGTTAAATGTCAATTGAACAAGCTTTATTGTATGTAAACAAAATTTTACATAGTATTTACAGAATATAATTGAATAATTATCCAAAAAAATAATATTGTCCATTGTATTTTTCAATTTTGCACTCAAAACAATGGTGTTAAAGTTAGTAGTACAGCTTGGTATCTTCATGCAGAGTTAGGAAAGTTTTTCTTGAAGTCATTCTGAAAATGATAATTGTATTTTTGAAGCAAATATAATATTCTTAGTTTATCACCCTGCTATTCAGGGGGCACCAATAAAATTGTTTTAAATGTGAAGCGTCTGTTCTTTTTTTGAACCCCTAACACCAGAACAGATGGGTGGAACATGGAACATGAAAGGTTTTACCTCAGAGGTGGCAACAGTGAAGCCACTCATTAACACTGAATTTACCACTTCGTTAACAACGTTGCTTCCTGTTGAGAAAAGCTAATATAGTTTCTCAAATTGACTGAGCATATATTTGTCTAGGTCTGTGAGTGTCATGAACTGGAGAAAATACAAATATTTTTACAGCATAGATATTCTAGAAATTGAAATAATTTCTCTACTTGCATTTTGAAGAATAGAAATGTGATGTTTCAGATTTCATTTTTTATTTTACTTGCAATATTTTACTGCTGGCTGAGCTTGTTCTCATTTTTAAATTTCTATGTATATGATTTACTAGTTAGGATGCTGCATTATTGTCATTTTTATACTGATTACACAAGGCCACCCCCGCTAAACAAGCAGCAGCCGTGGTGGTGATGGCAGCAGAGCGTAGGGCAGAGAAGCGAAGAACATAAATTGGTAACTACCCATGTTGTACTTTTCAGCCCTAGACAATCATAGTATTTGCAGAGTCCTTGGGAGTAAGGTATTGCGAGTCAGGGGGGTTGGGAATAAGCATATTTCTTTATTGGAACCACTCATCAAACAGAAGTAAAACAAAAAAAGCTATCCAGTCTCCATACAATGGATTCAAAGCATCCCTAATCTTGTCTTTTCATGCAAGATACAGGCCATGTACCAATAGCTTTGCCCTCCCCCCCTTTCTTGTTTTGAATTTCCTGTCCAAAGGTAATTGGATTTTTTTTGGCTTGTAACCAAAGATATCTAGGCTCAGACTGTCCCTTCTTCTGTCCCGGACAGAACATTTTATGGTGATAGAGTTTTCTTCCAGATAAATAATTGATGCAGATTTAGTTATGAGGAAGGTGATGTCTCTTTCAATAATAGAAATTAAAACCACTTTATTTTAACAAGAAAAGAAGTAAAAATATACAGAGAAAATTGGGATAAAAAAATGAAGAGAAAAACCAAGAAATGGTATTACAAAAGGTTTTTTCATTGTTGCTAAACGTAATATTTCAAAAGCAGAAAAAATGAAGGGGCATAAAAGTGCATTTATCATGTTTTAGAACAATTAGCTGAGCTCTGCCTTGTTTATAATTTTAAGCAGTAAAAACTCAGTATTCAGGTTAAATTGTCGTGTTGGCACTTTGCGATAAATCAGTGGGTTTTGAGTTGCAGTTTTGGCACTCGGTCTCTAAAAGGTTCACCATCACTGGACTAGAACCTCTTGATTTTACAAGCTTTTTGCCACAGTTTTTGAGCAAACGTATCGTCCCCCATTGATTTTACTTGTCAGAAGCCCTCTTAAGACAGACATGTCAAACCCATGGGCCGCATTCGGTCCGCAATAGGTTGCAGAGTTGGCCTGTGGAGCCAGCCCAGAGCTGGTGAGGGACCAGCCCTTGCCGCCGCAGGACCAGCCATGGCCCCCAATCAGCCATGATGACCAAGCCACGCCCCCCCAAGGGCAAACAAACTCCTGATGCAGCCTGTGATGGGATGAAGTTTGACACCCCTGCTCTAAAAGGACCTCATAAGTGGCAATCACGCGACCCTAGAATGCTGCAACTGTAGTAAATATACCCTGGTTGCCAAGTGCCTGAACTTAGATCAGTTGCCCACTGGGACATTGCAGTGGTTGTAAGAGTGAGGATCAGTCATAAATCATTTTATTCAGGACTGTTATAACTTTGAACAGTTTTTAAATGAATGATTGTAAATCAAGGACTCTATGTTCTCCAAATATAATTTGAAATTGAGAATCCTCCAGACATTATTTTTTCTCAATAACCTTGTGAACATTTGTCTTTGGTACATTAGTAATACAGCAATATCCGGAAGGTAGCAGGTTTTTCACTCTGTATTAGTAATTAACTTTTTTTACATGGGTATGGTAGCTCTGAATGGTAAAATAAATCCATAATGTAGCCTTGATAGAACATTCAGTGCAAATCCTGTATATTCCTTTTAATAGTCTTATATCCTGGTTTTTCCAATGTGTTCATTGTGCCTACAATATTAAATTGGACAAGGTTTCTTGACTTACTGCATATGCAGTGGCAATTATAATTTAAGAGTCTACAACTTAGCATTTAAAATCTCAACTCTTATTACATGCAGAAATTTCAACAAAATATTTCTCATATACTGTTGCTTGGGGAAAACCTTTAGAAGTGGTAAGCACTTTAGTTAATTTTACAGTTTAAAAAAAATCTAATCTCATATTGACATAATAGGCTTACATACATGAATACTGGGTTAAATGTAAGGTAGACTAGAAATGATCATCTTATGTAGAAGTTTGTCGAACTTCATTTTTATTTGTAATCTTTATTTTTATTTTCAGTTTGTTAAAAGTATTGTTTTGATGAAAATGTATGGTGCATTCATTATATAAAATGAATTATGCTTTGCTACTCAACTATGTATATTATAATATGGTGTTTTATTCTGATAAAAAAAAATCTTCCTTAATTTTAATTTGTGGAATGTTTGTAATAAGAGTGAAATCCATCTGAAGAAATACTTCCAGACAAAGCTTTGTGTACATCTCAGTGAATCTCTCTTGAATGATTTGTGCATGTCTGCTCTATAATTCTACATTGAATTTGAATTTTGGAACTAGGTACACTTCTGAAATTATTACCGTATTTTTCTGAGTATAAGATGCACCTTTTCTCCCCCTAATTGGGGCTGATAATTTGGGTACGTCTTATACTCCGAATGTAGCTTTTTCAAAGCTTTT
>JANHFT010004915.1:65857-88914 GCA_032467955.1 Pseudoxenodon macrops
AATCCATTCCTTTACCCAAGTTAGAACCGCTGCCTGATAGTATATTTCCCAGTGTGGTAGTCCAAGACCACCTCTTAGCCTTATGTCCTGTAATAATCTCCTTTTAATTCTTGCTTTTCTACCTTGCCAGATGAAACTCCCTATTATTTTATTTATAGATTCAAAGAATTTTTTCCCCAGTTTATTGATTATTTTCTTACAGATGTTTCATTACCCAAACTAGTAACATCATCAGAGCACTGATAATGTTACCTAGTTTGGGTAATGAAACATCTGCACAAAAAAATAACCAAGTTCAGAGAACACCAAGGACCCCTCATTTGAACCCTGATCTGCAAATATTGGTACCATGAGCCATATCTAGTCTTTCCCAGACAAATGTGCTAGTTTGGGAGATTGCTGTTAAATCCGCCTAGAACAATAAAATAGTACTTTGACCTCTACAAGTGGATCTGATTGTTTGTGTCTGACATTGTCCTATGCATCAAGAACAAAGATTATTTTAAAAAAAAGATAGACATTAGGTTTACCAATGACAAAATAGGTTTTACTTAGATTTTTTGTAAGTCCAGATATATAAAATCAAACCGTTATTTCAAAATAAGGAGAGATCCAAATCAGGAAATTGTCAAATTATCATTACAAACTAACACTTCTAATTAAAAAAAACATGTTAGTAAGATGTAAGCTTACTCTGCTTCATCTCTTTGTAAGATATTATGCTGAATAGTAGATATTCATTTCAACACCTGCATTTGTTGGTAGAATTTTTTTTCCCCATAATCATTCTAGTGCAGAGTTCCCCAGTTTTCCAGGTTTGTAAGCCGGCATGGGGTGGTGGGGAGGGGATGGTCCTTTGTGAGTGGTGGGCAAGCACACATGCGCGCAGCTCCTTTGCACCCGCTGCTTGCGCAAATGGAACGCGCACAAGCTCTCGCCCACCTCTTTAGGCAGCTCAGTTCTGAACAACAGTGGGCTGTGACTCGCGATGTTGGAGACCCCTGTTCTAGTGGTTTATTTTTATAGCATGTAAATCTTTTGCATTTTTCATAAAATAATTCTCCAAATTTATTTACAGCACTTTTAAAGAAATGATGTTTACCTTCATTTGATCTCACTGAAACTTGTGGCTAGAATTCTGTTACCCAAGAGATTGTTATATGGCTTATTTTAAAATATATTTATGCATTCTTACTGCCTAACAAAATATTTCTATTCTGGTATAAAAGAAAAAAGTTAATTTGCAATAATTATTTTTCACAAATAAAAATGAATATCTTAATAATTCATTGTAGCTATTGATTGTCTACAGCAGATGGCAGCGCGCCTATCTGTCCGTATGTCCTTAGTTGATTTAAAAAACTAAAGAGGATCAGATTTGGATTGGAGCTACTAAATTGGAAAGTCAAAAATAACATTCCACAAGAAAGCACTGAGAAGCCCCTATAGTACAGATGCTGAAAATTCTCCTTGTGGAGATATCTGTGTGATCAGTAAGGGTTCAACCTGACTCAAGGAGTCATATCTCTAGCAAGTAGTTATGTGAAGGGAAAATATTTTTAATTGTAGCTAGTCCAGAATGCAGCAGAATGGACAGTTACAGGCATGCCATGGTTTGCCCATGCTCTATTCCTGGAGCTACACTACTAGTAGAGTTTCAGATACAACTCAAGGTGCTCATTATCACCTACAAGACTTTTGGTTGCACAGGACTTGGCTATATGAGGGACCTCCTGTCTCTGCTATATTGTCTGCCTGTTCTGTTAGATATTCCATAATTAGCATGCTTTGGGGTCAGTCGATTAAACTGCGTTATCTGATGGGACCCAGGAAATGGGCCTTCTCAATTGTAGTGCTTATCCTCTGGAACAGTGTCTCACCAGAGATTCATTTTGCCTGTAATTGACTCATTTAAAACCAGTTTATGCCTTGGGCTCATTTGATTGGTCGGCCCCTTGGGAGAATGCTATTATGTTTGGAAAAGTACTTGTTTTGTTCTTTTATGGATGTTCACCATTTTTTATTTGTTGTGTGCTTGTTTCCATCTGTTTTTTGATACTGTACACTGTCCAGAGTCATGGAGTTGAGTGGTCTTGCAGATTTGATAATGATGTTTAAAATATGTTTGACTTCATGTTTAAAAGAAGTTTTAAATAACTTTTGAACTAGAATTGCCTTGGGGAAGTCTACAGATGGAAATATCTTTGTTCTGTGGCAGAGATCTCTCTTGCACTTTTTCTACTGCAAAAAAGATATACATATTTTCACATACAGGTAGTCCTCGACTTACAACCAGTTGCTTAGTAACCATTCAGAGTTATAATGGATCCTGAAAAATATACTTATGATCCAGATTTGAAGATCTTCACCCATCACCCTCCTGCCCCAGTTTTTTTTTGCTGGAAACTAGCATTTATCTAGAGTGTCCAGTAAAAAATTCCATTTATGGATAATGGATTCACTTAATGACTGCAGATTCACCTAACAACCATGATGGTCAGTGAGTGCTGCAGAAAAATATAAAATTGACCTGCTCAATGACTGGCATTTAGAACCATAATTCTGGGCTTAATTACAGTCATAAGTGGAAGACTACTAAATATATAAAGCAAAGAGCTGGTATGGGCTTTAAGAAAATCCTAAAATCCACAAAGGAAATACTTTATTGAGTCAACTGAAATGTTATCAAAGCTTCATGCTTTCGGATTTCTTAAATTTCATCATCAGGTAGAAACATTTAAACTCTGATTTAAATACAATGAGGACTTTCTGAATCTATACAGAGTACCTTCTTAAATGCATTGAGAGACAGCCTTCAGATACTGAATCTCGCTTGCTCTTTATGCCCAATGACACATCAAGAAACAGTAGAAATCAATATCTCAAATTTTATAGTAACAGACCTGGAGATAATTTAAGCTATTTCATGAATTAACAATAAATAAAATATAGAACATGCTTATTTAAAGGTGGAAAAGAATCCACCTCCAATAGCAGACTCCCAGCAAAGATCATGTGAAGTCTTGGTTACTGCAACATGGCTCTATTCAATTCCCATTATGTTGGCTTTTCTAAACTAAATTTCAAAATTGTGTAATGATGTAATGCCCATTTGTCAAATATGTACATTTATTCTTCAAGGAATATCTAGCATATTGCTTTATTCTGGTTTATCCTGCATAATTTATGTTAGTGGGCAGAATATTACCAATTATTAACGACTCAACAAGTGAAAATAATATCTCAACAACTCTGCAAGTACAGTGAAGTGACAGGGTCTCCCTCTCCCTCAATGAAGGTCTGGGTGAAGACTTTCGTGGGACTCCTAAACATCAGCAGGGTGGAGTCCATCTGGATTTTGTGGGGGCACCTCATTCCAGAGGGCAGGCATTGCTACAGAAAATATAAGACAGCTGAGTGGCCTGTGATATGAAAGGTAGATACATAGCAGTCAGCATTAATCTTTATTTTGCAAACACAATGTATTAGATTCATATTTATAAGCTTTGCTGATCAGATGCAGATGTGAATTTGTTATAATTCCTGATCAGGTGGCAATATCACTTGATAATATGAATTTGAAATTAGATTCTAATGTTTTGTGTTTGAGCCCTGCATAGAACAAGTGTTGGGAATCATTCCGATTCATGGTTCCCTTTCTTGTAAGGCCTATGGAAACCTACGTTTTTGCCTTTAGGAGAATGTTTCACATCAGAGTCCCAGAACTATTTTAGCTCTCAGTAATCTGTTTAAAAGAAGCTAGCATTAGAACAGATAACTAGTGTAATCTTAAATCCCTAGAGTATTTGCTTTGGCAGAAATCTAATCATTTGGTGAGAGTTGGGAAGCAGGGTGGAAAATTTGCTTTGGAAGCTGGCTATCTTGGGAAATCAAGCTTAACAAAAGGTAAGGAATAAATCAGTGCACAGTAGTGGGACTTGCCTCTGTGTTTTTCAAATAGCATTTTAAATGATACTTTAGCCTAGTTTTCATGTTTTGCCATTGTCATCCCTGAGACAAAATATACATATAGTTATGCTTCTTTACTTTTTTGTCAATGTCTGTCTTTTTAGTAATGTCCAAAAATACTATTTGTATACATAGTATGTTGTCCCTAGGAAACAATATAGTTCATATTCATTCTGAAAAGAGAAGCTGCATGTTCATATATCTGTACACAGGCCAATATATTTCTGCTTTTTTATATTTAATTTTTTTTTCAATAACCTAGAAGGTAGTAGAAAAGACTTAATACTATCAGTCAGCATTCACATTCCTTTTTCTTTTTTAAGTTTTCTTAAGTCATGGAAGATGCTTGTCCTTAAGATTTTCAGATATTTTTTGCCACACTTGATTCTATCATATCTAATAATCTGACAAAGTGCCTGAAAGTTAGTCTGTAATAGTAAGTACAGATTTTAGTTTGAAATTACAAATGGTTCTGCTCATAGATTCTTGTACGTCCTTTGGCAGAAAAATCATGGTGTCCTATGTGAAGACCAGTTTTTGTACTTGTTGACATTTTTCCTGAAGGTTTGCACATATATGTAGGAATTAGCAAGTAGTATTCTTGCTTTGTTTACAGCATTTTAGATGTTGACACCTTGGTGGCGTTGGAGATGAGGAAAAAAGAGATAAGAGAATAGGCAAGTTATTTGGAGAGAAAGGAACTTAGGTATATTATGCATTTGAATTTAAATACGGTATATAGCTAAGAGTTTATTTTTGCCAAACCAAAATTTTCCTGTGGGTTCTTCTTCCTGCTCCTCCTCCTTTTCTTCTCCATGTGAGGCAATAATCTGCATTATTCTGGTATACCTAATTTAAGAAATATTGAGCAATGACTATAGATGATGGCTGAAGTGTTCGACAACTTCCAAGCTTTTAAACTATAGCCAATATACGACACTCCTTTTAGCATGAAAAACAGAAAACACTTCAAACCAATATATACAAACATTCTAATTATGAATTTTCTCAAAACATACTTTGCATTTAATCATTGATCCTTTTGCATTATGATTGCATGCCGAGAACAAATTATAACATTTCCAATACAGTAAATAACATTTCAAAGTTGCCCTGTTCACAAGCAAAGCATGATGTTTGTGTGATCGATTATAATAACTTAAAAGTATTAGTGTTTTTTAGAATTATGTATGTTGAGAAATGAAAGTTTAATAGCAAGTTCAAACATATATTTAGTTGTGCATGAAGCTAGAAAACATACTACAACATTATGAAGAACTGTAACATGCATATTTTCTACAGCTTTGTAAAATAATATAAAGTACAAAAAATCTTAAACGTATTTTCAGGGGCAATAGGTTTGTCAAGAACAATATATATATATTTATATCTATATATGGACTTTTTTTCTCTCAATAGCCATAGATTGTAAGCAAAAAAAATCAAGATCAAGATCTGGAAGCAAGAAAAAAATTCTACCGTTACCTCATGGTGCTGATGAAGTTTACATACTCCGGTGCAGGTATATATAGACATATAATAAGTTAATTGAAATAATAGTTCATTAGAGTTTTTATGTACCATATTTTTGGACTATAAGACGCATCGATGTATAAGACGCACCAAGATTTCAAAGAGATACGTAAGGGGGAAAAAAGTTTTTGTCCTCCTCGGCCCAAGGAGCACTCTGCAGGCCTCCCAAACCCTCTGTACATCCTGTTATTTGCAAAAATGGATGCATTTTTGCGAAAAATGGGTGCACAGAGGGTTTGGGAGGCTTGCAGTGCTGGGGGAAGGCAAAATGCCCTCATTTTCTTTTTAAAAACGGGCCATTTTTCACCCGTTTTTTGCAAAAACGAGGGAATTTTTGCCTTCCTCCAGTCCACAGAAACCCTCTGCAAGCCTCCCAAACCCTCTGCTTTTGTAAAAAAACCTGGTGAAAAACAGCCTGCTTTTCAAAAACAACTGTACTTTTGCCTTCCTCTAGCCCACAGAAACCCTCTGCAAGCCTCCCAAACCCTCTGTTTTTGTGAAAAATTGGTGAAAAATGGCCCATTTTTCGCAAAAACAGCGTGTTTGACTCCTCCCCCCCAGTCCACAGAAACCCTCTGCAAGCCTCCCAAACCCTCTGTGCACCCTGTTTTTGCGAAAAACGGGTGAAAAACGGGGGCGTTTTTGCCTTCCCCCAGTCCACAGAAACACTCTGCAGGCCTCCCAAACCCTCTGCACACCCTGTTTTTTGCGAAAAACGAGCCCATTTTTCGTAAAAATGGGATGCAGGGGTGAGGCTTCCGGAGGCCAAAATTGCTGTATTCGGTGTATAAGACGCACCAACATTTCCACCCTCTGTTAGGGTAAGTAGCTCTAAATTCTGAGTATGTACTTGAGATGAATACCAATATTAACTAAATGACTTTCACTATTTTAATAATACAGATATAATCTTAACAAAAGAAGACTGGAAGATGTTTTGAGTCTGTGGCATATTGCCTCATGGTTCAAGATACAGACATGTTATTGAAAAACTCATGTTTGTGTAAAACTAGCAAACCTGAAGTTTTGCAATTTTCAGTTAATTCATTGATGAGAGCCACAGAGGATATAAAGAAGTAATAATGCTATGAGCAAGTATAGTAGTTAAGCACCATCATATTTGCCAGTATCTTCCAAAAATTTAGTAATTTTGTATCACTTTTATGCACCATTAATTAACTTTATTGGGTGGAGCAGTACTGTTCTTGTATTGGGTGAAAACAGTATGTTTTGATCTCTCTGCTATTACAGATTGCTACATTGTATCAGGTTCATGTCAAAACAAAACTTTCCAACAAATCAACTAAATCATTAATTTTTAATTCAAATTCAAATGCTAGTTATTAATTCTATAAAGTCCTGCTTCTGAATCTAGCATTTCAGGAAACTACCACTTTATAATATCTCAAGTTATTGCATTCTATTGCTCATTTTTTCTTCCATCAACAGTGAATGTTTTTCCAACATAGATAAATCCTTTAGTTTCTCTCAAAAGATGCACTTTTAAAAGCTTTTTATTTGTTACACTGTCAGTGACAACAGGTATGTATCTTGAACTTTCTCATTGGGAGAACAGGAATTTCTGACATGGGCTTTTACTGTCACAATGTCTGTCCTTTGAAAACCTCAAGTTTAGGTTGGCATTTGACCCTGGTGTCTTTACTGACCTGGATGTTTTCCTAGGCAAGAGGTTAGGGAGATTATTTGAACACATGAGGTGCTATTCTTTTTTCTTTTTTTTTTGTTCTTTGTTGCTGTTAAACTTTTTTATATTGTTTATTCTGTATTTGAAATTTTTATGCTTATGCCATTCAGAATTGCTTTTATTAAGATGGGCAGCCATATAAATCAAAGGAACAAATGAATGAAGTGTATCTTGGGAAAAGTAATACTAAGTGATTTGTCACTAGAGACAAAGAATAGATGGTGAAGAATTCTATATTGCACTAAATGTGGTTTAACTTTGTATACTGATTATTTTCTAGTTAGTTAGTAGAAATACCCAATATTCTACTAAGTGATATGTTTTGTTGATCTTAAAGAAAAGAATCGATTCATGGGTACAGCTGCACCTTGGACATTTAATGTACAATACTCATACTCCAGTATGCCAGAACCTTCACTTATCAATATTTTTACCTTGTTTCACAGTTTACCTAGATCTATCCATTTTTGATGTATCCAAAAATGAAATTCTTAGGGAAGAAAGCTTATCACTGCTAATGAATCATTAACCATGGATTATGTACAGAGATAACATTTGGGTATAAAATTATAGCAATTTGTGCATCAAGAACAAGAACAAGAACAATTTCAATCCAGAATAAAAATTCACTGTATTAACATACATAAAATCCATATTTGGACGATCTGTATGCTAAAGCAAACTTTCCTTATGTTACTTTGTGCAATCACTATACTGGATACAGAGCTGCTTAAAAACATTAATGTACTTTGTTTGGATCATTTAAAAACTATATAGGTTTTGTGGTCTAGTATTTCGAGGACCCTTATCTGTTCAAGAAGATTGGATAAAGCACCTTCAACGTCACATTGTCAACGCAAATCTTCCTCGGACTGGGGCTGGCATGGTGGAAGTGACATCACTGCTTAAAAAACCTGCCTCAATCACTGAAACTTCATTTTCTTTCCTGATGGCTGAAGCAGCTTCATAGAACATGGAAACACTTCATATTGCATTGGATGTACATTTGAAATTCTTTTGTTAGTTTTTTTAAAGTTAAATTATCTGTTTATAAAATTTGAAGCAAGAAAATGGGAGTGGGAGGAGAATGACAGTTAACATCCAAACAATTGAGTACTTAACACAGTTACCGTAAGTAGTCTTTATATTTTATATAGGGTGGAAGATGTATTTTTAAAGTTTACTATGTTTTTGGGTCAATTACTGTGTTCACTATTGATACAAACCCATCACACGTAAGAAGATGTTTTTAAAAATTGTTGCACATGGGATCTTACGATACGTTTTATGAAATGAAAGCATTCTTTACAGTGTTACCAGAATCAATGCTTTGTTTAAAAAAAACTTGCTTAGTAAAATATTTTATTTTGTTTGTATGTATGTAGTGTTTTGTACAATACCAAGAAATGCTAATGCAATTTATTAAATTTAGGGCATTAAAAATCATGTACTTCATAGATCAGGAGACTGTTCCATTCAAATAGGGCAATTAGTACTATTTAGCTGTGTATGTGTTTTTTAATCACACAAAACTTTTTTACTAAAAGTGGAGGGAAACTTGTTAAACAAATTTCTAAAACCTATGTACATAATACTGGAAATTATTTGTGGTAAGGAAAGATTCTTTACTTCATTTGCATTTCTCACTGACAATAAAATGGTGCATCCACGCTACCTCCAACTTTGTCAGCAGTAATGGTATTTACCCTTTCCATTTGTAGCATCACATACTTACTCATGGTTTTCTTTATTGTAGAACATGCTAATGACATTGTTTCTTTATGCTTTGCTTAAAAGTATGTTGCTTATACAAGTCATTTTGTTGCCTTTTATTTAATACTATAGAAATGTATTAAAAGCATTGCTCACTACATGGCTTAGGTTGAACTAGCCTTTTTGCAGTTGTTTTTAAATAAATCATAATATCATTGGACACAAATAGAAAAGTTTCCACATATGAAGAGAATGTTTACAATTTGAATTTTAGAATTTGTTTTGGGTGTAATTATATGTATGAAAACTGTAACACTATGCTCATGCTAAGGACCTATTTACAGAATTATTAAAATAAATGTGCTGTGAGGATAGAAAAATATGGTGCAAGTGTCTTGATCAAAATTAATATTGGCTGTTGACAAAAATGTCACTTTTCAGCAAATAAGCAAATTCCTCTTTGAAAACTGGTTCTGTAATGCAAGTAATGTTTCCTTTTATTCATGTAGGGTGATTAATACTGTAGTTAAGCCAAGGAAATGCATTGATATTGTTTTGCGTGTAAATAAAATTATAAAACAGTCGAGATGTGAGGAGTATTTTGGTGGAGAATATACATACCTCACAGCCAGTGAAATTGCGTTCCTCATGGTATATCTCCATACCAAGACTATATCTCTCTAAATAAAAGGTTAAAAGAAAATGTGATATTTGTCTGTAATATGAAGTAATTCTTGTTCTGCATTACATACATGATGTGAAGTTGATTAATCTCTTCTAAATACATACTATAGAAAGTTTTAATGTGAAATATGATAAAAAATATATCATTCACAGGGGAACTAATATCTGGACAGAATCCACTGTTGTATAAATTGCTTTCCCCCCATATTCTTCTACAGAATTGTATGTCACCAAAAATTCCACTTTTCCAGAGGAGTTTTGAAACCACAAGAATAAAACTCCACCAATGCAGTGCTATTAAGATGGCAGGAGGAATAGATACTGTTCTATTTGATTTATTTCTTGGCACTGATTAGAATAAATCAACCCTTCCACCCTGGACAATTTTCAGTCTGGTAGACATCAGTTCCCAGAATCCTCAGCAACAGCCATGTCGAAGTTCACATCTAGAAGGAATCCAGGTTGGGGAATAACTAACAGATCTATCAAAATGAATATCATGTATTTTAATCAAATTGTTTTTTTATTTGATAATGGTTTTTAAGACCAGGCAATGAAGATAAGAAAGAAAGTATTTCACATGACTGAGGCATGTGAAAAATCGCAGAACAGACAACATATATATGGATTAGAGAGAAGTGGGTGGGACAACTACAAAGTTCTTCATTGTCCATTGTACAAACTACAAAGCAGAAAATTGCTAGACTTATGGGTGACCCAGTGCTTTAGCAAATTACATTTTAAATGGAAGAAAAATTATTTTTTCTCCTTTATATTTCAGAAATACCAAATACATTTAATAGCAACACATGTGCTTCTCTGTATTATCAATCACTATATGCTACATAGTCTATTCAGAGCAAAAATTCATACATATTGTTATGTTACTACAGCAAGGGTGTCAAAGTTGCCTCGTCACATTGCTGTCACATGTTATTTTGTGACTTTTCCCCATTTGCAGCGCTGGGGTGGGCGTGGCCTGCACATGACGCATCCGGCCCAGAACCGCCATTTTGACACTCCTGTACTACAGCTTTGAACTGGTAAGTTCAGGCAGCTTTCCAATTCTGATCAAAACCTAGAACTAAGAACAACTAATCAACTGGTTCCCTTGTATCACTATATCAGTTTCTAAAACTTTCAGTATGGATATTGGCATGGGCTTGTTTTATTTTTGGCTGGACCTAGGTAACTTTTGTTCTGGTCCGGTTCTGCCTTTATTTCTCTCTTAACATTATTGTCTACCACACTATTCTGAACTGGCTCCAGAGTCTCCATTTTATGATGGTTCTCTTCCTTTCTCCAATTCCAGTTAGTGGTGGTTGTGTGGGAGAGATCACTCCCTAAGCCCTCATGTGCGAAATGGTGCCACAGGATTCTACACACACTCCCCTCCTTTCCAACATCTACATGAAATCCCTGAGTGACATTATGCATCATTTTGGGGTTTGGTACCCTATTCTGTCTTTCATCACAGGCCTGATAAATGAGGCTGTCAGGTATGCCCCTGTACATGGAAATTGGGTTTGGATGGGAAAGAACCGTCTCTGATGTAATCCTAGCAGACTGAGTGACTGTAAGTGTCTGAACTGCCTAGATCTGGAGATACACCATCTTTTACTTTGGATGGGGTTGCATTTCTCCTTTCAAGTATGAAGCTTGGGGGTCTTCCTGAACTTGCAGCTTCTGCTTGAAGAGCAGATGTTAGCTGTGGCTAGGAAGGCCTTTGTACAACTCCAGCTGATGTGGCAGTTATGCCCTTTCCTAGTTCAGAGGGCTCATCAACTAATTAACTTATGGCTTGACAACTACAATGCTCTCTGCATGGGGCTGCTCTTGAAACATCACCTAGAAGCTTCAACTTCAGGTAGTCCTCGACTTAAAAACAGTTCATTTAGTGACCATTCAAAGTTATAATGGCACTGAAAAAAGTGACCATACGACCATTTTTCGCAGTTACAATCTTTGCAGCATCCCCATGATCATGAGATCAAAATTCAGGTGCTTGGCAACTGGTTCATACTTAACGATCATTGCTATGTCCGGGAGTCATGTCCCTTTTGCGACCTTCTGACAAGCAAAGTCAATGGGGAAGCCTGATTCTGTTAACAACTGAGTTAATAACTTATCAACTGCAGTGATTCATTTAACAGCTGTGGCAAGGAAGATCGTAAAATGGGACAAAAGTCACTTAACAAATGTATCGCTTAACAACAGATACTTTTTTTGTTCAATTGTGGTAAGTCGAGGACTACCTGTAGTCCAAATTGACAGCATGGGAGAGAGGCTCTATACTTCATTTTGCTTTGTCATCTTTTTCTCTCCTTTTTAAATGTTTTATTCTAATTTCTTTGTTTTTTGTGAACCGAATAGAGTTGTTTATAGAGTCAGGCAGCATACAAGTTTAATTGATGATGGTGATTAGATTTCACTTCATAATTATTCAGTGCATGCAAATTTATAGATTTCCCATTCAACATTTTATGTACTATGGATATTAAAGCTTTTCTTGTCCTAATGTGGTTGGGTGTGTGTGTTTCAAGGGAATTTAATAACATTTTTCAAATGGCTTGATTTTTACAGTTGTATTTTAACTTTCCCAAAGGGGCATAGGTAGCATCCAGTTTTATCTTCACAACGTAATCACAATCCCATTTTGTCTGTAGGGATTCATTCTTTTCAGCCTATTAGGCCATTCAAAGTAATGACAAATGTGTACTTCCTAAATTCTAACCTCCTTCATCTTCATCTCTGAAGTACTCTCAGCATATTGAAAGATGGAGAATTCATTCCTGTAGACATTCTTGGTAATACAAAATAATTAGTTATATAGCTAAATATTTATTTGTGCTCTTAAAAAAAACTTTTTTAAGTGGTAGATTTTGAGTAAATGTAATTTCTGTCTCTATTCTCTAGGTGACAATAACTAACAGGTTCATTAATGGAAAATTGATTAACTTCAGCCAAATGACTGGTATTGCTGAGTTTATAAAATGTAGAATTCTGGCCACATTTTAATTCCTGATCTGTGCTCTTTGATTAATGTTAATGTTAATTCATTAAATAGCTTTGGTGATGTGTGGTAGGAATGAGGAATCTTGTCCTCCAGATATTATAGAAATATAATTGTCAACAGCCTCAACGGGTAGGGTCATTGATGGGAGATGCTAGGAAATATAATTGTGCATCATTTTGAGAAATAGACTTTCGTTCTTCTAGTGCCTAAGGATTGCGCTGTGTATAATGTTCCCATGCGACGAAGTCTTTAATGAACTGATAATATCCATAAATGAATGGATGCTCAATTATAAATGCCCTCATACAAGTGCAGGCATGTGTGCCTTATTCCAAGCTCATTAAAAACACCTATTTTCTTTCTGGTTCAATTTCCTAAACTGAAAGGAATTTGTTTTTTTTTTAAAAATAAATCAGTTTATTGTAATATTATTGGTAAAGCCTAACTGTAACTTACATCGTATTTGGAAATTCTGAAACTCTTTTAAGAGATTACAAAGATTCTATTAGCAGTAAATGCATTGTGCGCGTGTGTGCACATTTTTATGTTTTAATTTTCACAGTTGGCATATCTATGGATGGCCCATTTTTCTTGGTATTTTGATTAAAAAATGTGAGGGTCTGTTTATCTACAGATGGGCCTATATGTAGGGAATAAGCGGGAGTTTTTAAAAATCCAAGGGGAAAGCCAGATGTATATACTTTTGGATAAGGCCATCTGCAGATAATTTGAACACAGTGTGTGTGTGTGTGTGTTGTATTTTGGCACCTAAAATTCTCAGTTTACCTACAAGTAGACACTAGTTACAGTGTAAAAAGGTTAAATTTTGAGTGGTTCAGGTGAACTTTCCATCGATGCTATACAGGTAGTTCTTGACTTATGATAATTTGCTTAGCAGCTTTTCGAAGTTATGATAAAACTTTGAGTGGGTACATATGAGCCCTTTCTGATGTTCAACCCCCTCCCTGTGGTCACATGACCACCTTTCAGGAGCTTATTACAACTGGCTTGCATTATAGCCATTTCCTTGCAATTTATAGCAAAACTAGCCCATAACTAATAATTGGTTTGCTTAATGACCACCACAAAAAAGGTTATAAGATTGTGACAGGCATGTGCGAGACCTGGTTTATGGCAATCACAACTTCCAATCTGTCCATTTTTCATTTTGGAAAGTAATCTTGGGTCAGTAAGGATAGATGATGCCCAAGGTGAATAGAAGAAAAAAATCGGAACTGATGCCAGAAATCATGAGAGAGAAGACACTTTTTAGTAAAGTTGAGAATGGACTCAAAATGAGTTGCAACTTCCATGGTGTTTGGAACTGAGCAATAATTCAGCATGAGACACGAACCTTTGTCAAGCTTTTGCCTCCATGAAAGATTCCTTTCGATTCCTGGTGTACTGTAGTTGTTATAAAACCTTGGCCAACGTTGTACCTTTGTTCTGCTTTAATTTGTTTTAATATACCGTATCTTCATTCTTGGTTCCTCCTTCAGGGACTGAGAACAACAGTTAGCATGAGGCGTGATTTTGGTTACCAGAAGATGGACGCAGTCTAAAAGCTTGCTAAAGCATGCAGAATTGTCTTCTGTATGCGATATAAACGTGTGATTCTTACAACTCATTTTCTTCGTGGAACTTCAATGTTACTGGCTAATATATAATCGTTGAAATGGTTATTCTTGTAGATGAAGTTAATAGGCCACTGAATTGGGTGGGGCTATTTCCACAGGATATGGAAATTTAAGGCCTGCCTTCTGGCTAGAAGAATTAGCTCTTTCCTGTCTGATCCATTTTCTAGACAACAACAGCTTCTTAAGGTAAGCCAAGTGCTCTTTTATAATTAAATGCCAGTTTATTCTTAATTTACACGAAGCTTATTTTTTTTAGAGAAATGTTGCAATTGAAGTTAAGGCATTAGGAAATTAGATATTAAAAATGTGTAATTGATGTTAAGATTTGTATATGTTGTGTGAATGTGCCTTCAAGTCAGTATTGATTCCTGGTGACTGCTTGACTATGTCCTTGCAGTTTTCTGACAAGATTTCAGAAGTGGCTTCCCATTGTCTGCTTGTCAGGGCTGGCCCAAAGACTAGAACTCACCATCTCCTGGTTTCTATCCTGATGCCTTAACCATTATACCAAACTGGCTCTCTTAAAACATAAGCAGCCATATAAAATATACCATGTTTATCAGTTTTATTTTAGAAAAAAACAAATCTTATCTACTGATAATAGTGCTGTAGGTTATAAACTAAATATAGTTCTTGGATCTGGTTGAAATCCAATTGCCAGTGCAGAATGTCAATTAATTTAAGCAATCACACATGTTTGCAGTTATTGTCACCTTTTATGGATTTGGTGTCAGGAAACTCACATTCAGATGGAGAGACATTTACTTCCTCTTCATACATGTGTAGCAGCCAAGGGAAGTAACAAGACATAGCACTGATTAGCTGTTCAGATGGAAAAAGGATGGAATTAATGCCTTTTTTTTAATGAAATGGTAATGAATGCAATGGCTAGTTCTTTGCATACATATGCATCTAGAAGTATATTATTTGACTACCAATAGGGATTGGAGCTGACATCATATAATAATGACTATCGTCAACTGAAAGGATTTCAATTCTAACTCCTTCCAAGAACTAGAGATTTGTTCCTAGGCCCAACCGTTCTTACTAGCCTTATTTCTTATCTGTTCTGTAAATTGTGGTTAGAGCTGTAGTTTTCCCGTGGACTTCTTGCCGGAAACCTTGCTGTCTTTTATCTAGTTGTCATTATTGCACTTCGGTCCTGATTTGGGAGGGGACGGGGGACAAGGATTTGGCATTTGCTTATTCACTAGAAAAAGAATTTACTTTAAACTTTTAGCTTATAAAAAATAGCAAGTGGCTCCAGTTTATATAACCCAATATTAATAATTACCATTGATATGTGGCACAGTTGAGTTAGGTTGTGTGATGTGTGGATTGCTTGAGGAGTAGACCGCTAATTCCCGTTTTGCAGCATCCACATTCTAATTTCTACAGCTTTTTTTTTTCTTGGTGAGCTAAGTTGACAAAATGGAGCAATGAACTGGTTTTTGGGGTTTCCACTATTGGCTGATGAGGTTGAGATAGTTTAACTCTATGCAAGACTGGTTGTATTTTGGGCTCAGTCCTGCTCTGGAGGAAGAGTGCAAAGTTGACTGGATCAATGAATGCTCCTTTTCAATGATATACTAACTATCCTTCTCTTCTTCCAGTGATATGGTTAAACGTGATGAGAGAACCGGATCTATGTATAATTTTCTATAGCTGATCCATCTTACAGTTAAGAGTAATGAACTATTTTTTTTAATCATATGAAATTAGAAAAATGTTTGCATTATAAATATTTCTTAATACATGGTGATTCAGAAAGGATAGAGAACATTCTATTAAAAGAGCTGTGGTGGCACAGTGCTTAGAATGCAGTATTGCAGGCTAATTCTGCTGATTGCCAGTGGTTCGATTCTCACCGGTTCAAGGTTGACTCAGCCTACTATCCTTCTGAGGTCGGTAAAATGAGGACTTAGATTGTAAACCACTTAGAGAGGGCTGTAAAGCACTCTGAAGTGATATTTAAGTCTAAGTGCTATTACTATTGTACGGAATCTTCTTGCAGCTTGTATAGCATGCATCATGCTTAGAATACTACTATTACTACTGATATGCCATTCACAGGATCTGGATTATTAATATCTGACACTCAAAAGCTTTAATAGAAATAGCACTCGGACTTATATACCGTCTTACAGTGCTTTACAGCTCTCTCTAAGCGGTTTACAGAATCAACACATTGCCCCCAAACATTTTACCCACCTCGGAAGGATGGAAGACTGAGTCAATCTTGAGCCTGGTGAGATTTGAACTGCCATCTTGCAGGCAGCTGGCAGGCAGCACAAGTAGCCTGCAGTACTGCACTGTAACCACTGCGCCACCGTGGCTTATAAAATAAAAGAAAGGTAGTAGATATCTAGTTATAGTTTTTATTGCTGATGCAAGAGTAACTACCCTTGTAACTGTATCTCTTAATTACGGTATCTGTTACTTTATGTATTGTTGCTGTGTCTCTTAATTAACAAAAACAAATTATTACTGGTATGTTCTGTGAAGTTCGATCCAATACAGCTTGTTTAGCCTTCTATTTATGCTAGGGAAAAAGCCTACAATTTTCATTTCTGCTCCTTCTGACTGGAATGTGAAAAGGAAAGACTGATAAAGCAAGGTATGAACTGATAGGATTAAACTGATTGTGCCAACATAATGTAGTGTAAAGCCACTTATCCTAACCCCCTTTCTTATGCCTTTTTCCATGAGGAAGCCAGTAATATCATGTAAAATGTAGAGCTAACTACTTGGTTGTAGAAGCTGTAAGAAACACAATTAAAATGCAAGTAACAAAAACGGGAACAACAACAACAAAAGTCAAGTTCACCGTCTACCTTGTTACCGTATTAATTTGCTGTTCATCCCTCAGTTAAGCAGCTATATAGATCATAACCTCATAAATTATATCCTTGAAATTTAACACAGCTGAAAGTTATTAGAAAATATTGGCTGGAAACATTATTAGCAATAAGAAAAGCTGTACTGCAACTTTAATATTGAATGGCCAGCATTTCTTGCATACTGATATATATTTATTTACGTGTGCTTGCATGCAAGACAGCACTTTATGAAGACTCATGTCGTTCTTTGCTGGCACAGCCGAATTAATAGTTAACATGGTTAATCAAGGAAAAACCAAGGAAGTAAAATACTACTTCCCACTACCTTGCCATTGAAAAGTTTTGATTTCTACTAAGCTAGATGTTGCCCTCTAATCCCATCCTTACTGGCGAATAAAAGCACTTCACTATAGGTATAAAGGCCCAAGAGGTTCTACTTAATAATGAATGTTTAAGACGTCACCAAAATATTCATTAAAAATTCAAGGCAATTTCTGGTTGTTGTTTTTTCCCTGGAAATATGCCAGATAAGCTCATACTATCACCACCAGAAGCAAACAAATTAAGATACCTACAGGCTAACATAATTTCTTTGCAATATGGAGCAGATGGCAAATGATTTAATTAGGGGTGGGGGGAAAAATGCTGGCTTTACAATTCCACTTGCTCAAGGTGTTGTTTTATAAAATAGAGTATGAACACTGTGATGTCAATCTAATACATTCTGAGATCTTGGTAGTTGCTAAAATGAAATTACAGTCATATTAAAAAAAGAAAAAGAAACAAGAAAACAAATCCCGAAAGATGGGTTAAATTTAAGCCTGGTCTATCTGTCCTCTGAATAACCCTTCTGCTACTACATGTGCATTGCCTCAAGCTTCATAAATAGCTGTTGCCACAAATTTTCAGCCCTGACGTTATTTTTGAATTCTAAAGCATTGCATGTTTGAGGATCATATCTTTGGCATTTCTACTTTTCACTCCGATGTGTTTATGAACAGTCATAGGAGCAGCCCATTCATTGTCTTGTTCATTATGGAGTTAATAGTAGTGTACTAGCACTACTATGACAGTAAATAGCATCATGGTAGACTGACTATAAGCAATCAGCACTGTTAAGGGTTGGATACATAGGCCATCTTTTAGGACACGAATGAATATTTTTCCTCCAGATAGGAGCTGGTCCTTGCTGCCAACCTGTTTTAGGCCTCTGTGGGTTGCAGAGGGCCTGGCACTGATATCACCAGAAGCTGTGTCACTACATGTTTTTTGGCCTTTTTTAAATGCTTTTAATAGAGGTGGTTTTAGAGCAAAATATATGGATTAAGCCTACCAGAGGTTTAACCTTTTGTTTTCTCAACCTGAAAAGTCAGCCTGCTAAAAATCAAATGCTTTGCTGCCAAATTTCACAAGCACCATCTTTGGAAGGTCTGATGATCCAAAAGAGATTTTTGGGGCCATGAATAAGGTACAGGTTATGAGTTGCTCGCCCTCTGCTTCAGTTGGCATGCTTCAGATCCAACAACAGCAATGGCTTTGCGCCAGATGTGACGAGATACTCTCTGCATATAATAGTTCCATTTACACTATGTGAATCCAGCAAGGAAAAACCACCTCCGGTTAAGACTGTGAATACCCAGGTGGTCTCATAATGGTTTGTAATGCTGAAGAGTGTCCGCAGAGCTGCGAATCCTGGAATTCCTGTCTGAGTTGCATGAGGTCACAAAGTCGGCCTCTTGGAAGTTCTGGGTCTGGGGAAAAAGAGTTAAAGGCTGCTGTTTCAGAGAAATGCGTTCTGCTTTTAAAGGAAAAGCTACAGGTAATGGTGGAGCTCATGCCTTGTATTCAACTTCTTAGTGACTTGGATGGGGGGGGGCGGGATACACATAATATTATTTGGGGAAACTGAAGAGTCTCAATTGGAGATATGTAGCCTTCCCAGAATTCTCAGGGTTTGAAGGTTTGTCAGATGTGGTGTTTTTCTTTCTTCAGCTGTATTATGGCTATTTTAGAAGTTTACAGTTTTGTTGACAGAAGAAGAATTGGCCCTCTTTCGTCTTTTTTTTCTTTTCTTTCTAATTTCCACTTATCTTTGCGACTAAATGTTATCAGAGCTTATTCACCCTGAGTAAGTCCTTGTTACACATAAAGGGAATCTGGATGAGTAAATGAGACCACATCCTTCATTTTATATGAGCCCTCATGGCGCAGTGGTCAGAGTGCGGTATTGCAGGCTAACTCCGCCCACAGCCAGGAATTTGATCCTGACAGACTTCAAGGTTGGCTTCACCTTCCATCCTTCCAAGGTCGGTAAAAAGAGGACCCGGATTGTTGGGCAATACGCTGTAATCTGCCCAGAAAATGCTGTAAAGCACTGCAGGGCATTCTATATGTCTTAAGTGTTATTGCTATTATTATTTTCTAAACAAATCATCAACTTAAAATCTGCCATTGTAATTCCTCTGTGGCTATTTGGAGAATAAAAGTCACCCAAGTCCATCTAATGGAAGTTCACTGTCACCATTATTTTTGTTCTTAGTGGAGGTTTAAAGGCCACAAAGGACAAAAACATTATTATAGTCCACAGAGTGGATTTTAGATGATAAGAACATCAGATATTCCCTACTGTGATAAACTGCTAATGTTATCCTGAAAAAATCAGGAGAAAGATGGTAGTGTTGTCTATAGACAGTGCACATTATTAAGAGGCAATGGAGTTGACACTAACAATGTATATATTATTTTACTATAAGTATAGATAGCTGTTCACCTAAATAGTTACTTTAAAATAACAAAAATAATTATAGCAACAACCTTCATATGAAAAGTTTGTCTATTTCTTGTTTAGAATGATTTGTGAACAAGGTCATTTATTTATTTGAAGTTCATCCCACCTTTATTATTTTGTAAATAATGCAAGACAGTGAACTTACATAAGGCTCCTTCCTCCTATTTTCCCCACAACAACCCTATCTGCGGTAGGATCAAACCTGTGGTTATGTCCAATAAATATAAAGCAAAGTTCAGCACTGGCCCATTTGTTATGGTTAAAAGGAACTTCACGGACTGTAAATTTTGTCTTACCAAGGGTTCATGTTCAAATCAATCCAGTTTGGCACTTCTAGTCAATTTCAATACCATGTCTACACTAGATTGATTGTTCCAAACGGTTGATTTATGCATATTCTGACAAATATTCACGTTTTGCCTCAGGTAACACGAGAAACCTTCCATTTCATTGCTTACCCTTTGCAAAAAGTAATGTGTTTCTTTATCTTTATCGTTTAACTGAGAACTTATTGTTGCTGGTTAATTTCTGAGGCAAGCTGATAAAGTCCAGTTTGTGTTTTTCGCCAGCAAACTGTCAGGCCAAGAAGAAGATTTTTGATCCTCTGTCTATCAGACTCCAAGGCAATTGAAGGCATTACATGGACCACGCATTCTGGATCTGCTGAGCCCCATAAAAATCAATAGTTTTCCATTATCGGGTCTGGCTGGGTCACTAGCCTGTCAATGAGCTGTTACAATTACCGTCCAAGGGTGAACCTAACCAGTCAATTGCTGCTGACAAGAAGAAAACATGCTGACAGGCCAACACCAACAGAGCATGTCAGAAGGCAGGTTTGCACTTCATCAAAAGAGGCTGGGAGTAAGGCCATTGACAAGATGTAGGGCATGTACCAGGGCGACTGTAGAATTAAACCTGAATCTGATACACGGCCCACACACCTCTGAAGGCTGTTCTCTGGGTATTTCCTCTCCTGATCAGGTTCATTGTGACATCCCAGAAAATCCTGACTTAAAATGGGCCCTGAGGGAACTTCTTTTAAGATCAAACATTGGCTGAAGAGCCGAGAGGTTTGCCGTCTAATTTTGCCTGTCTAATAATGACTTCCAAGTTAATCAGCTGCTATAAAAGGAAGGAAATTATACTAATATGATATTTAAACTTTTAATAAACTAAAATGTTACATCCATATTTTCACATTTGATGATTCCGGTTCTGTGACTTTCAACATTCAGGTTACATTGGCTTTCTCTCAGCAATTAACAGTAGAAGAGAGAGAAGGAAGGAAGGAAGGAAGGAGAAAAAGAAATGAAAGAAAAATTGGTGGGAGAAAGAAATAAAAAAGAAATTTCTAAGTCAAAGAGAAAGGAAAGAGGAAAAAAAATTGGGGAAGGGAGAAGGAAATAAAAATGGAAGTCTAGAGCTGTAAATCACTTTGCTCATAAGTTATGAGAAGTAGTCCTGTGGCTTTCTTCCGTGGTTCAAACCTCATATCAGGTTTCTTATAGTATTAATTAAAAAGAACTTTTTAAAATAAAATGATACATAGTTTATCCCCCCCCCTTGCCCCTCCTCCCCCTCCTCTCCCATGTGAGTCTTTGGGCTGAAGGGAATTCAGGTTAATATGTTGACACGCGTAACAACGCGGGGTCATGTTGCACCGTATGCTCGGCTGCCTTGCTTGAGCACCGCCTCTGACAGGTTCCTAATCAGCCGCTGCCCTTAAGGCAGAGGCAAAAGAGAGGGATTTTAATTACTGCTGCAGCGCAGGATTTGCCAGCATTAAATAGAGACATAATTAGGCCTCTGAATTTTAATAATTGTCCTAGCTAATTGGGCAGACAAGTGCGTTTCAGCAGCATGGCGTGATTAGATAATTAGTACTTCCAAATGACAAAATTGGGCTCTTGATTACAGAGTTGAGAAAAATGAGTTGGGGGGCAGGATCGCTCTGGGGGAGTGGTTGGCAGGAGGAGCAAGGCAATGTCTCTTGATGAGTCCATTAGAGGAACATTTAGGAAAGTGGGCAATTTGGTGTGAGCATTCAAAGAGGCTGGAGGTTGAGCCCACTTTGCAGGAATGCCTTTCGGATGCCCAGGTCAACTGCCTGAAGAACACTCATACCTACTACAAACAATGCTATCGTTTCAGAGCCTCTCCATGTTCCTTCAGCATCCAAGAATATGTTAATTGATACTCCTTTAAGAGGCCCTTTCCCAGAGCTCTTGATGATACCACTACATGCTTTGAGACATTATGAGGAAGGTAGTGTTTGCCCTACCCTACTTCCCCCCCCCACCCCACCTCGACTCTCCCGGTGCCTCCGCCGAGGAAGTGGCAGCGAAGGCTTCTTTCGGGAGAGTTTAGGCTGCTCTGCGCCGCTGTTGCCAGGAGCGATGGGGGTGGTGGTGGTGGTTCCGAAGAAGCCGAGCCAGTCCGGGGCGCCAAGTCCGGAGGTGGCAAAGCCAGACTAGGATAGAAATAGTTTGTGTGTGTGTGTTTCTGTGTTTCTGTGTGGGCGCGAGCGGGCGCTCGGACCGGATTAATGAATGAATGGGCAGAAAGAGAGAAGAGGGAGAGAGAGAGAGAGAGAGAGAAGATGCGTTGGTGAGGAAGAGGAAGAAGCCCAAAGGATACCTTTGCTTGCTTTTTCTGGCTACAAATGCTCCTTTTCGGTCGGCGTGGGTGTCCTGCACGAGATTTCCTCCCTCTGGCTCTAAGGATTTCTTGGATGAGCCTGCTGGAGCTTTTCTCTAGGCTAGGGGAAAGCTGGCCCCCTCCCCGGCTTATCTTCTCTCTCTCTCTCTCCCCCAATTTGCCATCCACAATGCTTGCTCCAGAGGGACCAGTTGCCTGGTCCCTCTGCCCACTGTCTCTTCTCTTACCCAGTGTGAGCCACAGGCTATAAACATGAGTAACTCTTTCCCCTCGGGGCATGTTTGTATGCCAGCAAGTTAATGTGGGCCAAAAGAGAGAGAGGGGGGTGGTGGAGATTGGGGCCTGCTTGTAATCACACTGAACTGATGCCTGAGAAGATGCCAGCTTTGCCCATCCACAGAAGGCAAAGATGCTTCCCTGGTTAGCAGGGGGAGACAAGGCTCCTTAGCATCATCCAGCCATTTAGACCCTCCACCTACATCTCTGAGATTAGCTCTGAAGCTTGAGTGGCGGG